>BPLS01032069.1:118075-131068 GCA_019656275.1 Rhododendron kiyosumense
AGTTTTCAGCACAAAATCCGATCAATCTCACCAAATTGACATGGTGGATGCTGCCTATTGTTTGAACTTCAGCTAAGAATGACTTCTTGATCTGACTTAAACCGGCAAGACGCTTCACAGCTACTTCGGTGCCATCACTTAATGTCCCTTGAAAGACTGACCCAAATCCTCCTTCTCCGAGCTTTTTGTTGAAATCATTGGTCGCGGTTTTCAAATCATCATATGAGAATCGTGTAGGCATCCCTGGTACTTCAGCGATAGAAAACTCATCATCAAGTTCCTTTCGTTCTCTTTTCATTGTGAAAACAAAAATGCAAGTTCCAACCAATAAACATATGCCAAAAAAAGCTCCGAGACTAGATCCTAGGATGATTGTGCCACTTCTTGGAGGAAAATCTGTTGGCGGCGATGACAGTTTGGTTGGAGAATTCTGCACTTTGAGAAATATAGAGGAGTTGGAGAATCCTCCCTCATCGTTTATAAGAGAAAAAACTTCAGACAGTAACTTGCAACCTCTCGCTTGAATTGAATAGGAATCCATGAATACAGCAGCTTTGCAAGAACAATTTCTCAAACAAGCATTTTTGCAATCCTCCATTATTGCTTTTTCATCAAACTCCATCGATTTGTCAAAGTAAGTGGTATTCTTAAGCTCCAAAAGGCTGTGATACTGAGAATCGTTACTAGTAGTGGGTGTAACCCGGGAGCATCCAAGGTTTGGTTGGTTATAATTTATTTTCTTAAAATATTCCGTTCCATTGCTGCTTTCCCCAGGACAACCACACTGCCCGTTCGAAGAACATATGCCGTATTTGCCACACGCCAATGGATACCCGCACTCACCGAATCGTGAAGTGAGCAAATCCGCCATGGTGTTCCATACGGATCCGAATTCAATTCCATCCCATTCGTAAACCTTCAAATGCCCGTCGGGTTCCAGCCTCATGAACTGAGTTGTCGACTCATGACTCATGAGGTATATGATCACCATTGAAGCTTCCGTTCTCGAACGCAGAATACGCTTCTATTCCATAGTTGGAAGAGTAATAGATCTCCGGTGGATTAGCTTCAAAGGAAGCGTACAAACAATAGTCATCTTCCCAACTATTGGACAGAACATAAAGGGAATACAAGCCTCGGCTCAAGTCTGACAACGATTTGCTGGCTATCAGGTTTTGCCCGGTCGCCAACTTTTGCCCGAGAAGTAAGCAGTTCGTGGGGTAATCAAAAGACTGCCAAACCGTCACGTTGTTCCTGTCAAAAAGCACGAGGTTTCCGGTTTCGGTGAATCTTAAGCCGGTGACGGATTTTCCTCCCGTGTTGGTAGACCATACCATATCTCCATCCGTGTCTTCCAATATCAAATCCCCATTGCCCGTGAGTTTCAATGTCGCGTTAACTTTCACAGGACGATCCCGGTTAGCAGACCAGACTAGATGGGGACCGACCACATTTCCGGAATCGTCTCTGTATGCGAAAATGACGATACCAAAGAACCCTGAAGTTTCATTGGGAAAGCAGTAAAAGCCGGAAATGAACTGTGAGGTATTCGATGGGGAAAGGACCGGAGTTATTCTTCCAAACCCTTGTTCAAAACCATTGCTGGATGTGTTGATTGTTGGGTTGTTTATCCATGTAGTGGATAAATTGGCTACTGACTGATACTCAAACGATAGGGGATTGTTCAACTGTGCAGAAGATAGGAAGATGGTGATAATTATAGCAAGCGAAATGATCAAACACAGACTTGGTTTAGCCATTACTAGCTAGGTAGATCCTGTTTCTGATGAGTGGGTTGTGGGAAAGAGAAACGAAGAAAGGGAGAAGAAATACTATGGGGGAGTAGTACTGGATCTTGATTGTTGTTTGTGGTCAGTAATAGTATCACTCAATTCGACAAAATGTGAAAAAAAGCTGAGTCCGTTGACCGGTGATGTAGGAAGTCTTCTTTTCCCTTACAGTGGTGCATTCTCACCTTTTTAGGATGTGTAGCCGATTTTTAATTTGGTGATTATATGAAAAATTCTTCCTACGTGATTTTTGATTGTATGATGAAATCTCATTTTCTATCTACTTTGAATGAAATTTCTGATGTAAAGTACACCATTTGGTACACTCTTCAATTTAGTTAAAACATTATTTTGAGGGTTCATTTAAAAAATTAAATTATTCAGACATCGGGAAAAGGCTTGAAAATTTTTTTTTTGAACGAAAAGTCAATATCATATAATCAAACAACGTCATTACTTAGAATGGAAAAAAGACCAGGTGGGGGGTGCCCCTCCCAGTTTACATCTAAGGAAGAACCAAAGAGGAAGCAATCCAATGTGCTGCTTCGTTTCCTTCTCTCGGAGTCCAAGAAAAAGGTAAAGGTGAAGCGCTTTGTTCGGTTTACCGTTTTGTTTTAGTTTTATTTTCAATCATTATTCTATTTCTTTATCCAATCATTACACTATTTTTTCAATTATTTCTTTCTTATCTCTCTTTATCTCTCTCCAATCATTACTATTTTTTTCAATCATTACTCTATTTCTCTCTCCATCCATTATCAAAACTAAACTAAACTAAACTTTCAACCAAATACAACTCATCATTTTATCTAAGCCTAATTTAGGGACGAAAGTCGATCAAGCCGTTACTCTTACCGGCCCGGATGAGTTTATTTTTTTATGGAAACTATTGAAAACATGTTTTAAATTAATTGAATGGCTCCAATCAGTTGCATGTGCGTCACCCACCTCTAAGGGAGCGTTTTTGCTAGTGAATCAGTTTTGAGAAAGAATTTGTTGCAATCAAGTTTTGAGAAAGAATTTGTTGCAATCAAGTTATTACCTGTTTCTAGTAGTGAATAATTTGTTGAGAAATATCAAGTTGTTTCTGGTAGTAAATAAGTTATAGATGGTGTATGTGAATAAAAAAATTGTTGAGAAAAAAGTTGTTGACAATCTAGTAGTTAATGTGAACAACAAGCTAAAATGCTTAAACTTATTGATTAGTGTAAAAAAGATGGTAAAATGACCTACATTTTTTCAAAAGGAAAAAAAACACTTAGTGGAAACTCTGCCTAAATCCCACATAATTTGGTGTATATTTTTGTATATACCAAACAGTGAACTCAGAGATCTTTTCTGAAAGGAAAAAAAAAAGAGGAAGAAAGGGAGAAAGGCCATGAGGGACCGGAAATTGATTCTTCTTTGTTTGGGGTCAGTATCGCTCAATGTGAAAATGTAAAAAATGCTGAGGCCGGCCAGGCTAGACGCTGAGTGGCGATGCGCCAAGTCCGCTAGATGAAGCTTGATTAAAGCTGGGGCAGAGTTTCGTATGGGCTGACCCTACAAAATTTTGTAGCACTTGCGAGAGAGGAAGCAAACTTATTGGTCTCTACCCTTGACAACGAGGCAAACCCTTGGGGTTACGTCAACTAGTGAACTCTACTATGAATCAAATGTAACCATACTAACCAACAGATCCAACATCAACTTTTCTTGGCATATTATTGTCACCATAATTGTGTAGTTTTCCAAGAAGACGTCCTCGTTCTTACAATCAAGGGGAAATACATAAGCTTGTTGCAGAAGGTCAGGACAGCAGATGGTACTAGCTGTGCCCAGCAATAAATCAATCATATCAGATAGTCTAATCCAATGTCGGCCCTGGAATTCAACTCCAAGACGTGTTATGGTGCCCTGAGCATCTCCAATACGTGTTTTAAAATGTGTTTTAGTTGAGATTTTTTAGTGCTCTAATGGGATACTATTTTATGTGTTAGTGTGTGTTTGTTTGGAAGTGTTTTCGAGAGTTGGCTAGTTTTAAGGAAGGTCTTAACTAACAAGGGAGGGGAAAGAAATGAGAGAGAACATGAGAGAGAAGCTTGTAAATCATGAGGAAGAGGGAGGAGAGAGAATGAGACAGAAGATAGGAAAACTGGAACACACTGTTCACATTCTTTAATTGTACAATTAAAACACAGTCACTCTCTAAATTAACACATTTAAGGACAAAAAATTTCGGTCTCCCTTTTCTTTTCTTTTTTTATACCTTGTCATATGAAACACGTTCTACTAAACATTTTCCATTCCGCCATTGGAGATGCTCATTGAAAAATTCCTCAAATTGAATAGGAATCGCTAGAAAGCTCAAGACTAAGTTGGTTTAATCAAATTACAAAGGCAAACTTTAATGCTTTGGGGAACTAGCATTCTTGTGCAACATTGGCCTTGAATATGTCGTACCACTTCTCCTTCTCAGCAGCGTCCATATAGAAACACCCATAACAAGTCATCTATTCCTCATGCTTCTCAGATGTTGACGCCTCTTGAAGAAAGCAAGATTTAACTTGAGAAACTAATGTTCCCAAGATGAATACCTGATCAGGGGCATAAATGTCCACATTAACGCCTTCCAATTTATTCTTTTTACACCTGATTAGCGTATAACTAGGAGTTTTTGATACTCGTTTTTCTTGTTTCAAGACTTGCGGATAATTGTATATATTTCAACATTTGGATTCAATAATCGTGGAGTTGATCTAATATTTGAGCTTACGGAAATTTTCACTACATGCAAATTGGACCATTGATGCGAGACCTCGGCTGTGATGCTCCCAAAATGATCCCAAGTCGTTTTCCCTTATTCTATGGTAAGTATTGTCAGCAAAGTTGTAAGTGTAGTCAACAAGTATAGTAAATGTTTTTTAGAAAGTGTAGCCGTACAACATAGTAAGTATTACCTTAAAAAATAGTATAAAAAACCTATTTTTGTGGTAAGTAATACTACATTTATTTTTTTCAAAATTTCTTAAAACCATCTCGTTTATAGCAAATCTACCCTACTTTTTGTGAGTAGTTTTGATCTAAGGACTATAATTAATTTACCTACTTTTCAATTTAAGGGTCCATATTTAATGGGAGCATCATACTCCCCATAACACCAGGGAGCATGGTAGGGTGTTGCTAGTTCAAGTCCAGTTGTAAAGTAAGCGAACAATAGTACAAATTAAGGTTGTGAAAGAGACTTTCCACTGCTCAATAGTAATACAAATTAAGGATCTGGACGCGGAATATCTTTGAGAGCTAATATATTAGGAAATTTAATTAGAAGTGGAAGTCTCCTTAATTTCACAAGGATATTGTACGAGTTGAAGTTTTGAATAGGTCAGTGCATGCCTTCGGAAGTAGAAAAAAAGAAAAAAAAACGTGGAAAGCAATTCAATGGGGACAGGAGCAGGAGGGTTTCACGATTACGGCCAGAGCAGCAAAAACAAAACAGAAAGAAGGAAAAAAGTCTTGCGGTTTAATCTTTTATATTTTTTTCCCAAGCTTTGTCACAATAAACGGAAAGCTATTGTGCATATTCTATCAAAATTCGACTTACACAAGCATAAAGCATTGCGTGTGTGTTCACCAATTTTTCCCTCGATCGAAATCGACGGAGATTTCGGGAAACAAAGCCAACAACAAAAGTAACGGCGAATGCGGCTTGTCTCCACAAACGGATTTGAGGTTCCTTGCCGTATTTCAGGACTTCACCGGAAAAGAAATGGCGAATGAATCAAATGCTACTTTTTTGGTGGTGATGAATTGACTCGTAAAAGAAGACCGTCACCCGCCAATCTTCAAAAACGGAATCGACCCATCGATTGGGTGGAGTGGATTGATGGTTTAGTGAAGTGAGGTGGAGTGGAAGAAAAATAACAAATGGACTTTGTTATTTTTCCAAGGTAGATTTACAATCAAAAAGGACGGATCCCCATCGAAAGTAAGAAAATTAAGTTAATCCTACTCCTACTCCTAGTTATAACCCGAATGGGTTGGTAGACAAAAATTAATAACAAATTTGATTTGTTGAAGGAGTTTACAATGAAGCCAAAAGAGGCTATTTATAGAAAATACAATGTGTAGGAAATAACTTCCTAACTTCTCACTACTCTTCATCATCTTCCAAGTGTACAAATAACTTCCCACAAACTCCAAAGTGTGTAGGAGCATGCCACTTGTCTAAATAACTTCTCTTTAACTTAGGACAATGACAAGTGTCCTTTTAACTTCCAAATGCATAGGAGCATGCCAAGTGTCCTGCACTTTATTAAAATACAAACAAATAAAAACTAGTTATATTATTAATACGAAATAATAAAATAGGAAACATTCCCATAAACGCCACCTTTCGGTCGATTATCGACAGGCGGTGAAATATATGGTACAAACAGTGTGCCCCGGTCTTTAGAAGCCTGACACAACACGCGATGCATGCGCAAGATGAATTTTGACAAAATATGCCACTTCCCATTTATTATTTGATCTGATTTCGATAAAATATGTCAAAAGTCTACGTCTCCACCATTTACAGTGGCTGGAGTTGCTAGCTCTTCAAACTATGGTACTGGAAAATCTTTATTTGGGAAGTGATTTTCAAATACTACTAAATGATAAATTGATAAGAACAGATACTATATTTAAACAAATCAAATTTTGATACACATATGGAAAAAGTATACGACAACAATTAAAAGAATTTCTCTTTTCGATCCCCTGAAATCCTCAATATACTTCTCCGACAACAAACTACGGTATTGGAGAATCTTGGGCAGCGGCATTATCCAAAGTCATGTATGTACCAATGGAGATTTAATTAGCATTAGAGATTCTTGGGCAGCGGCAATATCCAAAAACATACATGCATGTACCATTTAGAGATTTAATTAGCATTAGAGATCGATTTTCGTATTGGGCTAGCATTAGAGGTTTTTCTGTGAGGACTAAGATTTTTCTCATTTTGGAAAATACCGATAGAATTTTGTTGTAGTTTAACTGTGTATAAAAGGGAAGGAAGGCTTTTTTTAAATCTGATCCTGGTAGAGACGGAGGTAGAATTTTACCCTAACAATGACTATAGAAGCCGTCGAATGAACTGAACACGACTTCCAACAAATGAGTGGGTTCAACAAGAGCCAATATTGCTGAATAGTAACACGACTGCCACAACAGGAATTGGTTCTAAATTGGAAGAGAGGGAGGGTAGTAGCCATGGACGATTCATACTTAACTTGCTTATCATCAATCTTCTACACACCGCAAATAGGTAAATTCATGTTTTTGACTTCTAAATTACGATTATTCTGGATTTATTTGATTAAAAAAAATAGCAATCATTCTTTCTCCTAAACACCATCACAAAATGAATTTTGTGCGTTTTGCCATTATCAGTACAAAAATTGCACGAAAATCTGTTATTTCTTTCAAAAGTTCTATGAAATTTCATTATTTGGTTGTGTATTGCTTGGGAACTTAACATATACAAGAATGAAGCATCATTGCGTACTTTGTTTTCAAGTTGTTTCATCATTTTCCTGGAGGATGTTTGTGAGATGGATTGAGAAGGTCGCGTTATTCAATGGCTTCTTAAGCTTTCTTTGTTTTTATATTTGGTCGTGCAAAACGTCATCTACAAGCACCTAAGCCTAACTGGAGGAAAAAGGAGTTGTTAGGGTATTAGAGGCGGAGCTATGTAAGATTGAGCATCTCTAATGCATACTTCATAACTCTAAATCTCTCTCCATTCCTCCACTTGAGGAAATATGCACTCCAATCCATCCTCCATATTTGCTTCCATTTTGGAGGATTGATTTTCATGCTTTAGAGTATGAGGAAAGAAAATTAAGGATCCTTCAAAACCACTTTTTGAATATAAAATTAGAGAATTAAATAATTGAAGTTGACATTGAAGCACACAATTATTTAGAGTATGTTTGGGAGATTTCATTATAAGATAGTATGACAAGAAATAATCACGTGCATTGCACGTGCACTTTTGCTAGTCTATCTAAACATTTTGATCTCCATTTCTATGCGTTTTATTGGTGATGAGATATTAGAGTAGATTTTACTTTTGAATTTGGATAGCTTATGGGCCGTGTAATTTGTTTTAGGAGCGACTGCAAGATTTTAAGTCAGTGGTGACAAAAATATATAGAAAAAATGACGGCCAATAACGTGTTTTGAAAATTAATACCCGCTAAGGATATTTTATTCATTAACAAATGTTCTTAGCATGTATTTAAAATGTATTAATTATCAAAACACGTCCTGAGCAGTCATTTTCTCAAATATTATAAGAAAAGATTTTGCATAAAAAATACTATAACATAATAAAGATATTTATTTTGGATAAAATCAGGCATAGCTTATTATGTATAATTGAGCTATATTACTTCTTAATTGTTTATGTTTTTCATTAGTAAAATTTCTTCATTCTCAGAAAATTGGAGTTATAAATTATTGTGCGGTGGTTAAGGACTTTAAAGGCTTGAAGGGACACGTACCCATATATATTTATCCCGGTCCACGCCCGATAGTAATTTTTCACAACCAACCAACGTACAAAAACTGACAATACCAGTACGTACTCTGGGGGACATCATAAAGTAGCAAAGGACTCTGTGAAGTCCTACTAATGCATTGTGGAGTAATAGTAACGTGGGCCTTAAATCATACTGCAAATATAAAGCCCCAAAGACTTTCTGACAGTCAAGTTGGCTCAGAAGTGTTTACTCATCCAACAGTCTGAACGTAACTTCAAATGACGCCCCTTTTCCTTGCAATTTCTTCACTATTTTGCATTGACCGACCTTAGGTCTTGGCATAGCAATTTTTATTAGTGTCTGAAAAAGAACGACGGATACCCTCCTACCCCTAGCCAGGACTTCTTAGTTACCCAGTATAAAATAAAGCTACACACATTGATCGGGTCGTTTTCATATAAAAAATAATTAATAAAATAAAATAATTACTACTACTCAAATAAACAGTTGTAAGTATTTCGAATATCGCTCCACAGGGATTATAAGGCTGAGTTACAGTTATTTCAATTAATATCAGAGAAAAATGTTTCTTAATACTATTGAACTAAAATTAAAGACGATAGAAAAGCAGGAAAAGAATTGATGGGAAAAAGTTCTAGGGTTTCGAATCCACTCTTCTCCCTCATAACATAAATATGTTTCGATTACAGGTCAACTATTCGAATCAATCCGGATACCGTAAGATTGCAAGCCCTAGCGAGATCTCCTAAAAATAATTTATGAATCACCAATCGGCATGGACTATCTCTGTTTAGCACGAATCGTCTTACTAGCACGAACCGTCTCTAATCAAGCACGGATCGTCTGATCGGCACGACTCGTTTTACATAGTATAATCCATCTAATCAGTTATCATAAAACAATTAAAACCGTTGTACGAACGTGCATAAAACCTAGGAAATTATACACGAGATTTGATGGAAAGAATTAATCTTATAAATAAATCCTTGTTCATATAACCATAATCTGAATAATAAAACCTAAATCAAAACATATAAATTGTTACTCAGAGTTCAAGCTTCATCTACACCCTAGAAGAGGGTTTAGCACGCCATGAGGATAAGCATCTCAGTTGATGTTTTCTGCCTTCGTCGGCCGTCCAATTTCTTTAACCCGTTCCGAAGACTCCCTGCCGAAGTCAGTCAATTTTCATTATATAGGGTTTCAAGTATTAATTACAAATAGGCCCTTGAACTTCGTGCTTTAATAGATTGCAATTCAATTTTGAAGCTCTTTACACTTTGACCCCAAACTTCCATTAAACTCTTTGTTTTATCCAATAGTTTGGGCAATGAGCTCGATCAACCTATAAATAAAATAAAAGCAAAATTAATATCAGATAACAAATATAAATAACTAACAAGTGTAATTTGGAGAGCCAAAATATCAATATTTCAGCACTTATCACACATGCATCCCAAACGTTGTAATTTATCAATATTTTAGTTTCATAGTGTAAAACTAGGAGTTGTGTTGATGTAAACTTAGGCATTGTGTTTGCCTTGTTTGCTTTCTTTTTAGGTATTTGTATGATTGTTTTTGTGTTTGTTACTGGTGTAGTGGTATGGTTTGTGTTTAGTATAAGAGAATATTTGGAGTTGTGCGGAGGTCTGGGCAACCCCTTCCGTCCTTGCCTTGGAATGAGCGCAAAAGGTTTGGATTTTGGAATACATTTTCCGACCCTTACTATTCTACTCGTAGGTTTTATTTTCATCTATTTAAATTGCATCTACTCATAGTCAAATAATGTAGCTAGAAGTCTACAATATTTGCCCAAAAAAATGTATTTTTGAGAAAAAGTGAAGTGAGGAGAACATGGAACTTATTTTTCAGCATATGTTCATGTTGACAAGGAATTTAGTAGGATCTATTTCAGGGAGAAGTGTTTGCGTTGCCAAAGTTAAAGTGGGGGTCTCACAAAGTTTCTTGATACTCCTAATTGAGTGGAAAATTGATTTTGGCACTCTTTCCTATTTTTGCCTTTATGAATAAACCGACCGGCCCCATGTACCCATGTTTTCCGTCCAACTGACCACATGACCTGTAAAGACTCACAAAGTCGTCAAGCAGTAGTCTTTAATCTTTAGAAAGTTTGTTGTGTCTGATTGCACATTTGATGGAGTACTATTTTCCCTTTCCTTTCGTTATCAATCAAAACTTTAATGAGCCATTTTCCTCGCAATTTCTTCACTATTTCTCATTGACTGACCTTAGCGCTTAGGGAGGACGCCACTTTTATCTGAAGCCGCCGGCTATCGATTACAATTCGGAAATTGTAACACCCAGTTAGTTTATGTAAAATCATGACTTTTAAAAATTAGTTACGTGATCCGAATAGAAACTCGACAATTTAATTTAAATTCTAATGATAAGATGGGCTGCGGGAGGTGAGTCGTATTCTGTATAACAAATGGATCCTCATTTAATTTTGTAAGTACTAAGGGGTTGTTTGGATGCAGCATTAGGTGGGGATAAGTTTTTACCCCAGAATAAGACCCTAGGCCCCTCCCTTTACCCTCGTTGGGAAGGCAAAGTTCAGGGGTTTTCATTTGTCCCTTTTCTTGGCTAAGACCGGAGAAGGGGGGAAACAGGGGTATTTTCTTTGGATAGGGTTTGAGGTCCCCATAAGTTATCCCCCTAATCCCCTTGAAACTTGACGATTCCACTCCTCCTTATCCCCCTTCTTTCACCCCAGCTTTCTATTTCTACTGCTACCCTAGTTCTGCTTTTGTTCGAAGAGACGAGAGGAAAGGTTGAGAAAAAAAATAAAGTGTTCAAAATTTCAATCCGTTTGAACCGGTGGAAAGATTTTAGTTTTTTGATCATTTTATCTTGAATGGTCATAGTTAAATTTTGATTTTATGGCTCTCGTTGATTAGCCCTAAGAGATATTTGATATTATGACTTTCTAAAGGCTAATCAACGAGAGTCCTAGAATCAAAATTTAATTATGACCATTTAGGATAAAATGAATAGAAAACTAAAATCTTTCCACCGGTTCAAACGGATTGAAATTTTGAACACTTAATTTTTCAAACTTTGTAGACAGTTTATATATTAAAAAATATGGTTACTATTCGACAGAAAAGAGAAGCCAGATATGTTTCTCAAGTTAATTCCTTCTTATTCATTCACTAGTGTTTACTCGTGCCTGAAGACACGGCGCAACGTGAGATCTCATTAGTGGCAACTGTGCAATTAATATTGTTTGAGAGAGAAAGGGAGAGCCATAAGATTTATCGAGCAAATCAATGGTTAGAATTTATTGAGAGATAAGGTTCAAAAATCATTCTCCCTTGTTATGTAAATATCTATTGCACATTTATGATTTACATTGATGGCCGAGTAGTCGCACGTTGTTATAACCAACACATACAGAGAGGCAGAGCCGTGTTGAGATGGTGAAAACTAGTGTAAAGAAATCTGTTGGCATTTTCAATAGGGACCAAAGTGTGACGACTGGATCCGGTGGCTCTGTTGTGCCTCATGGCACAGTACCCCTACCCACACCCCTAAACTACCCACACCCCTAAACTGTGCCGTTTTGCATTAAAAAAAAAATTTAAGTTATCAATTTACAATCCGGTTGAGCAGACACGTGATTATGAGAGTTTTAGAGATAAAATTTAATTATGTCTCTTTAAAATAATATGATCAGAATAATAAGATCTTTACACTGGTTCAACTTGATTGAAAATTGGAGCAGTTAATTTTTTAACCATATTTTTTCTAAAAAAATTAAGTACTCCAATTGTTAATCTGTTTGAACAAGTACGAATATCTTATTATTCTGAACATATTATTTTAAAGGATCATAATTAAATTTTATCTCTAGAACTCTCATAATTAAGTACATGCTCTTTATTTAGGATCTTGTGGAACAAAAACATGATTATTAAAACCTTAAAGACAAAAGTTAATTATGCCTTTTAAGAATAATATGATCAAAGTAATAAGATTTTCACACTTGTTCAAACGGATTAAAAATTGGAGCATTTAATTTTTTATACAACGTTTATATATTTAAAAATATGGTTAAATTAACTGCTTCAATTTTTAATCAGTTTAAACCAGTGTGAAGATCTTATTATTCTGATCATATTATTCTAAAGAGGCATAATTAAATTTTATTTCTAAAACTCTCATAATCATGTTTCTGCTCCATAGAATTGCAAATTGATAACTTAAATTTTTTTTTATGCAAAACGGCATAGTTTAGGAGTGTGGGTAGGGGTACTGTGGCATGAGGCCCAACAGAGCCCCCGGATTCATGACGACTGGGTACTAGAAGTATGACACTACTTAAGGGGGCACCTCAACAAAAGCCATAACAGTACTGGATCATTGTCTTTTAGAAATGACTTCACATAGAACTACCCAATATCCCTTGATCACCGCAGCAAGAAGAAAAAATAACACGGAGTACGGAAAAAAGGATACACGGATAAGCCAATTGCTATTCTTGCACAGGAAAGAATGTATGAAGTTTATGTTACCTTGAATTTCCTTTAGCCCATGGTTCTTTCATTATTTCATGGATATAAATATTCCTCATTATGCTTTCGACCTTAGTTGCAAAACATAGCATGATGTAGGACAAAAATTGAGAGTTTTTGTATTTTATTTTTATTGTT
>BPLS01032069.1:131468-160263 GCA_019656275.1 Rhododendron kiyosumense
TATTTTAATTAATTAGGAAATATCTTTTATTTAATGCCGCTTGTTTTAGCATGATTTATTATTTCTTTTACAGTAGGATTTCTAGGGTTAAGTTCTTATAAAAAGGGCTGTAACCTATTCAATTATTTAACTTTTAAGTTTTTATCAATAATATTGCAGAGATTTTCTCTTTCTTTCTTGTGCGCAAGAATTGCTCGTTGCGACGAGTTGTTTATCTCGTTTGGACTAGTACGCTAACTAGTCTCTCGTGAATTCCGCCGCGTCAAGTGGTATCAGAGCAAGGCTTTGCCTGGTTCGATGGCACGAAACAAAGTTGAAGACACACCCATTGACGTTGGTCGTGGGCTTGCTGACCTAAGGAAGATGATGGAGGATACCCAAACACAATTGCAGGATCGAAGCACTCTGTTAGCCGAGATCCGTCAAGATACTCGCACTCAGTTCGTAGAGATCCGTGAGTTGTTGCATGGGTTGACTCTACAAATTCGCCAAAGGTCAGAAAGGGTTGGGAAGGATCGCGCGTTGGGATTTGCCCATCGCCAACCTCCTTACCAGAATAGGAACCGCGTTGAGGGATTTGCCCGCAACCAACCTATTCACCAAAACGTCTCCGGAGGATATTCTTACTATCAATATGATAGTAGGAATGAATTTGAAGGCGAGTCAGTCGAGAACCGTGATGATTATCAGTCAATAAAGCGACAAGCAAATTTCAGGTATTACAATAAGTTGCCAAAATTTAGTGGTCTTGAATATTTTGAAGATCGTTTGGATTGGATATTGGACATTGATGATTTTTTTGAGTATACAAAAACTCCTTTCGAACAAAGGTGGAGGTTTTTGTTATTGAAGCTTACGGGCCCGGCGCTACAATGGTGGTTAAAATTACAATCGTCAAGAGATCGATTGGGCAAACGTCGAATTCATGCATGGTCGAGAATTAAAATACTTTTGGTGGAGAGATTTTTGCCATGGAATTATGAAGAATTACTGAAGGAAAAATATGGGCCAAAGCAACAAAATACAACCATTATTGTCAAAGATGTCGTTGAAGAAGTTGTCAAAGAGGTTGTGATTCAAGTTGACGAACCAAAAATTGAAACAGAGGTTGGTGATAAGAGACAAATAATATAGAAGCCATGGATGAGGTCATATTTGAAGTTGATATTAAAAATAATAATATTGATATTGGTGATCAAGTTGTTGAGGACCGAAACAGTTGTCTATTGGAGATGGTTGATACTAATATTTGTGTTGAGGAGGAGGGTCTCGCCATCAATACAGGGGTGTCGAATGAAATACCTTCAAAAGGATTGTCTAACAATCAATTTGAGGCGTATATCCAAACGATGGATTCAAAACATAATTGCATCTTTGATAGGGCTAAAGTTACTTTTGTCGATTTTCTTGGAGTGGAAAAGTTTGAATGGATTCCCAATATTCATCTAGTGAATCTTGTCAATAAGGTGAAGCATGAAGAGAAAAGATTATTGCATGAAAACTTTTCTTTGACAAATTTTTGGAGAAGTAAGAAGTTTAAATATTCCATGTTTCGTCGATGCTGTTGTCAACTTGCAACCTATTGGAAGAAGAGACATGAATATTTTGAAGGTCAAGGAGAGTGGAGCACATTGTTGAAGTTCGTGTTCGAGAAAATTAATTTGAAATTCAAAATTGATGCAGACAAGTGCCAACGTGTAAAGTTGTTTTAAACAACAAGAACTCGAGGTCGAGTTCTTTTGAAGAAAAGGAGACTGATGTAGGACAAAAATTGAGAGTTTTTGTATTTTATTTTTATTGTTTTAAAATAAGATTTTGGTTAGGAATATTTTCGTTTAGGTTAGAATTATTAACTTTCCACATTCGGTTTGATTTTGATTTCTACCTTTATTAAGATTCTTGGTCTACAAGAATTAGGATTTTATTTTAATTAATTAGGAAATATCTTTTATTTAATGCCGCTTGTTTTGGCATGATTTATTATTTCTTTTACAGTAGGATTTCTAGGGTTAATTTCTTATAAAAAGGGTTGTAACCTATTCAATTATTTAACTTTTAAGCTTTTATCAATAATATTGCAGAGATTTTCTCTTTCTTTCTTGTGCGCAAGAATTGCTCGTTGCGACGAGTTGTTTATCTCGTTTGGACTAGTACGCTAACTAGTCTCTCGTGAATTCCGCCGCGTCATAGCAGAAACTTTATGTTAGATCATATCAAAATCCACTCATTCGCTATAGCCAAATATGCAATAAACTGATCAAGCAATGACCACGTCCAAGTACTCTTGAATTTAGAATAAAACAACAACGGGATAGAAATAAAGAAAAATGGATAACATGTTTTTTAACACGAAACAACAACGTAGACGAAACTTCCAATACGACCAATTATCTTTTCAATGTCCTTGACACGCAAATGAGTTTGGTTTGTTTTTATAGAAAACTTGCCATCACCTTGGCCCTGATTGATCCGATGCAAATAGTGTAGTGCCATCATGAATTCCCTCCATGTCTTCATCAGTAGTTGCAATTCTTCTCACCGGAGCTTGTATGAAGTTAAAGTTCAAATTGTCTTGAACACTAACGAAGCCCTCCAAGACCAGAACCACCACTGTCATTGAAGGCCGCTTCTTGTAGTCACTTTGTAGACACCACACGGCAAGCTTCATCATCTCCACCACTTCTGCTCCATGTAATTGCATATCCACATTACATTTATCAACCATATCCAAAAGTTGTCCATCTTCTCCTTTCCTTTCAAATAAACCTAATAAATGCATCTCTTCTTCTGGCAGAGACCTATCCAAATTTTTCCGTCCGCACAAGATCTCTAAGACCACAACCCCAAAGCTATAGACATCTACTTTCTCTGTGATAATTGAGCTCAACCATTCAGGAGCCATGTAGCCTGGGGTTCCCCCCAACGTCGCCACAACTTTGCTTTGGTCCTTATCAATTTGCCAATCCAAAATCAGAAACTTTTGCATGGAAGTTTTCATCTAAGAGGATGTTTTGGGGTTTGACATCCAAATGATATATTGTTTGTCGGCATTCCTCATGGAGATAGGCTAGTCCCTTGGCTATATCTGCGATGATATTCCTTCTGGATTCCCACCCAAGAGTGAGCTCTTGATGATGCCTTCTGAATATCCATCTATCCAAGGACCCGCTGGACATGTACTCATAAACTAGAAGTCCATTAGATCTTTCAGCACAAAATCCGATCAATCTAACCAAATTTACATGGTGGATGCTGCCAATTGTCTGAACTTCAGCTAAGAATGACTTCTTGATCTGACTTAAACCGTTGAGACGCTTAATTGCTACTTCGGTGCCATCACTCAACGTCCCTTGAAAGACTGACCCGAATCCTCCTTCCCCGAGCTTATTGTTAAAATCATTGGTCGCGGTTTTCAAATCATCATATGAGAATCGGATAGGCATCCCTGGTACTTTATCCACACAGAACTGATCATCAAGTTCCACTTGTTCTTTTTTCTTTTGGAAAATGAAAATGCAAGATCCAACCGAAAGACATACGCCAAACAAAGCTCCGAGAGTAGATCCTAGAATGATTGTGCCACGTCTTGATTTCTTTCGTGTACTGGTTGGAGAATTCTGCACTTTAAGAAATACAGAGATGTTGCTGTATCCTTCTACATAGGTCATAAGAGAAAAAACTTCAGATAGTAACAAGCAACCTCTAACATCGTTGAAACCGAATAATTCATACGCGAATAAAGCCCCTTTACACGAACAATTTTTCAAACAAGCGTTCTTGCAATCCTCCAATGATTGTTTTTCATCCATTTCAGTGTAGTTCAACGGCCACCAGTTTAAGTTCAAGTTGAAGTAACCAGTAGTACTCTTAAGCTCCAAAAGACTGTGATACCGAGGATAATGACAAGAAATGGGTTTAACAAGGAAGCATCCGAGGGTGGGTTGGTTATAAGTTATTAGCTTGAAAAAAGTTGTTTCATTGCTGCTTCTCTCAGGACAACCACACAGCCCATTTGAACATATGCCGAATTTACCACACACCATTGGATACCCGCACTCACCGATTTGTGTAGTGAGCAAATCCGCCACGGTGTTCCATTGGCCTCCTCCTGAGTCGTAAACCTTCAAATGCCCATCGGATTCCAGCTTCATGAACTGAGCTCTCGACCCAAGAGGGATATTTTGAGTGTTGAAGCTTCCGTTCTCGAACGCAACATATTCTTATTCCGAATCCTTGAAATTTGAAATTCCCTGTAAAATGGTTTGGTAATAGACCAACTGTGGATTGGCTTCAAAGTAACCCAACAAACGACCATACCGAACGGAAAGGGAAAACAAGCCTTGGCTAAAGTCAGACGATGATGTTCTAGCTATTAGCTTTTGCCCTGACACCAACTTTTGCCCGATAAGTAAGCAGTCCGTGGGGTGATCAAAAGACTGCCAAACCACCGCTTTGTTCCTGTCAAAAAGCACAAGGTTTCCGATTTCGTTGAACTCTAAGCTCGTGACGAATTTTCCGCCCGTGTTGGTAGACCATACCATATCTCCATCCGCGTCTTCCAATAACAAATCCCCACTGCCTGTGAATTTCAATGTCGCGTTAACTTTCACTGGACGATCTCTGTTAGCAGACCAGACTAGATGGGGATCGTGTACCTTATCATAATATTCGCTATCGTATCTACTGTCAAATATGACGATACCAAAGAAACATGAAGTTTCATTGGGAAAGCAGTAGAAGCCGGAAATGAAATGTGACGTATTCGATAGGGAAAGGACCGGAGTTATTTGAAACCCTTCAGCATAATAGTCAGATGTGTAAACTGTTGGGTTGTTGATCCATGTAGTAGATAAATTGGCTACTGGTTGATACATGACTGGCTGGGCTTTGTTCAAATGTGCAGAAAATATGAAGACGGTGATAATATATAGCAAATGAAATGATCAAACACACACTTGATTTACCCATTAGTAGATCTCGTTTCTGATCATTGGGTTATGGAAATCCGGTGTATATTTGGTGGACATCAAATGATGTGCCCATCGATTCTTTGAAACAAAAAAAGAAAGAAAGAAAAAAAGGGTGAAAGACAATGAGGCAGTGGAAATTGATTTTTGTCAAACATACTATTCATTAACAGGGATTGAGGAGGCAGCCAGGTTTGAATGACAAATTTAAATTAACCCACAAATTGACCTCGTGTCAAACATACTGTTCATTAATAGGGAGATAGGTGAAAGGACGGAGGTTTCTGAAGCCTAATTCGCCTTGGCTTCTTTGTCACTGCTTGCGACCTTAATGTGAGTTCCAATAAGAATACCCCAAGCGCAGGGTTAGGTCGGTTGAAAGCATAATAAAACCCGGAAGTCCGGAGTCGAATCCACAGGGAGCGCATCCATAACTTATTTCCGAGACTAGCTTGTAGAGAATTCTGGCGTTAGGACCGCCAACCAAATTCGGCGTTGAGACGGCCAGCTGATGGATTTAGTAAGTGGCTACTTAACCTAACTACGGATTTTTGACGGAAAATTAAACTAAAGGCAAGGTTTAGGGATAATCCACACCCGCAGTACAAGAATGAGCTCGATTCTTCTCTTTTGACAGAAGTATTAAACATGGCCAGGGCTCCTTTAATTCAGTTTGACAAACACAAAGAGGGACATCGCTCTAAGCATCAAATGTGGCAAAAAGGGGCTTAACTCTTGCCTACATTGGATCAAAGAGATTAACACCTCTAGGTTTTGATACATAAAATCAGTCCTAACCTCTGCTTAAGTTAGAAAATGGAGTTTTACAAGAGAAGAACGAACTACACCCTTGACTACGGGATGTTAATCATCCCACAACCCAGCCTTGGTACTCTACTCACTCATAGTGCAAGACAAGATGAAAAGAGCTAGGGTAGGGAAGATGAGAAGTAGCATCTCTCTGAAAATGGAAACAAAAACTAGATTAATGAAGCTCTTGAAGTTACTTACAACATTAATGAAGAACAAAACTCCCCACTTTCTCCAATCAATGCTCCATTAATGAGAGAGAAAGAGAGTTGGTGAGGAGAGCGGTAGAGAGAGAAAGAGCTCTGTTAAAATGATACCACATAACCCTAAAAACGTGCAAAGGGGGTATTTATAGTACCCCAATAGAGTTACAAAAGAAAAAGAAAAAGAAAATAGAAACCTGCAGGAACTGGGGACTCCTACCGGTAGGACTTGGCCACCTACCGGTAGAACGGCTTCGAGCAAAAAGGAGAGACTGAAACTTCTGGTTTCCTACCGGTAGAAAAATTCCCTCTACCGGTAGAACTTGGATGGTTCAAGTTTGTGGCTTCTCTGGAAGGGAATTGTACCGGTAGCAACATTCTTCTACCGGTAGGACATGGATTATACCGGTAGGCATTGATCTCCTACCGGTTGGACTTCTGATTCTGGCAAGTTTTTGTCTGCTACTTCTGGGCTTCTCCACTGCTCCTCCAGACTTCACTAATGCTCCAATAAGACCTCTCGGGTCCCCGATTCACGATGGTACGATCATGGCGCACAAACCACCTTATTAACGAAAAGAACCTGCAAACACCAAAAACAGCACCCTTCGCGCAACATCAATCAAAAACAAAGAGTTATGCACTCGAGTGCCCAAAAAATGAGCGAGATAAGCCCGGAAATAACCACAATTGTGGGCTTATCAGTCACAACCCTCTGTTCTCGTTTTCAATTCTCGTTCTGCTCTTAAGCTGTCAATTTTTGCTCTCACAAATTTCAGTAGTTTGAGATGTTTTTTGAAGGCGCTTTTAAACTCGCGCTCCCGCTCATGCACAGTCATGTACATACATTATGTGACTTAAGTTTGGCTTTCACTTCATTAACATAACAGTAATTGGTGATGTAAACCCTAGGTTATAAATACTTGTTATACACAAAAGTCGATCAATGCAATCCTCATAGTCTCCTCTTTCAATACCTAGTGAAAGTTGATATAAGCCTTGTATGTACTCAACTGTTTACAAAGGTGGGCAATGACATAAAATCTCTGGGTCAATTCTACCGACGTTTTTTCACTTGATTGTTCTTCGAGCATTTTGTGTGCAAGTTGTTTGGCCAATTTGACAAGTTGACAAGTTGCAACTTGTTTGACAGAAATAGATCAGTACAGGATGGGGCCCAGCGTTGCTATCAAACTCGTTTGACAGGTTGGAGATACTCCAATTGCAATGGGTGGCCACATGGGAGAGATTATCCGGTGCTCTTGAGACATGCTGCTTCCACTCAAAATAAAAATAAAAATAGAAATAAAGAGTATATATGGGTTCCATATACTAGGGACCAATCATTACTAATGCAAGAAGCAACTCCAGCGACCACCCCATTAGGAATCTTCCATTGAACACAATTAAGCTCTTCATTAATCCTCTGTGAAGCTTTTGTATGACTAAACTTTGTAATTAGTCTATATGGCTCACATGTTTTAAGTATGACACATACGAATAATGAGTCCAATGAGACTTTTCGTATCTTTATGCCTAAGATTTTATTCTATTAGTCAAATAGAGAAGTTTTTTCCTAAATAGACTCTACTTTGATGGAAAGTGAGTATAATGTTTAATAAGGAAACTGATCCTCTTTAGAGTCCCATCAAATTAACGTGATATACTAAACAATTAGAATGAAAGAAAGGTAAGGGAGAGAAATCTGTCTTCCACCTAGGGCTTAAAGCTCTAGTAAAAATTATGGTTGCTCCAATAATCACTAGATCGGTCAAGTTTTACATTATTGGATTCGGATACGTCGTTCTTGATAATTTAACTTGCACTTAATATTTTTATTGTGATAATCATGATAGTTCAAGACACTAGCATGATAGTGGGTTGTTAATTATCTATCATAAAGGATAATTTTACACGTGGTATCAGAGCGATAGGGGTTTACAAACTATCATGTTTGTCCGATTATGACTGAATTTATTTTTGGCTTATGAATTTGTTAAGTGAACATTATGTCGGTGATTTCGATCTAATAAGTCGACATGTATTGGCGAATATATTTTAGGGAGTAGCATAAGTAGTTCTGTATTAATTTGCAGTGTATCATCAAATAATTTTCTATTGCTAAGAGGTTTGAAATACTTTATAAGTTCTTCGATCAATGAAAACAATCTGATGCTATATATATTCTTTTGGATGATCATCATGATTGATTATGAACTGTTCATGGCCATGAATTAGACTTGGTGCATGTTGGTATTGAGGATTGTGGTGGTTGCATAAAAATTATTGATGATTTATTTAATTATATGCACCATGGCCATAAAACTATACGAGAACAGTTAGTGCATGCGGCTGTCCCACCTGAATTGGTTTTCGATTCCTTTAATTTGTTTTATGTGCATTGATAATGTTTTGTGACTCGGTGACTCCGAAGTGGTAATGAAACTGGATTGTTCTCGCCATTGCTATTTGCATATAATTAATGTGTTGAATACATAAAATTCATGTACTATAATAAGGAAAGTATTGTGAATAATTTATTTTTATTCACCTCATGGTTATGTGAAAAATTATTGTTTTGATTGATAATCTACATTAGGATAGATTTGGCCGGTAGTCACCAAAGTGACTCAATCAGTATGGCTCGTAAATATCAAGTCATGTTAGAAATTTTATTTGTAAAATTTTTATTATTCACCTTATGTCTTTAAAGAAAATTACTGATTTGAATCTATATTATGAAAGATTTGATAGTCACCAAAGTGACCCGATCGTAATGACTCATAGATATCAAATCATATTTTGGAATTGTGAATAATCTATAATTCACCTAATGTTTGCGGAAAGTTATAATTTTGATTTGACTCTATATAAGGATACGGTTTGGTGTCGTCGAAGCGATCCAACCGACATGTTGATAGACATTAATCAAATTCTGAAAATTTTGATAGCTATTACGATCATGTGTTAAAATAGTGATATTCTTTTGTTTAAATCACCTAATGTTAGTGCAAAAGTCATTATCTTGATTGAAATCTATATTAAGATGTAGTTCGGTAGTCACCAAAGTGGCCCAACTGGAATGCTTCATAAATTTCAATTAAATTACTGAAATGTAACATTTATTTTATTTGATATTTATATTACGATACGGTTTGGTAGTCACCAAAGTGACCCAACTGAAATGATTCATAAATATCAAGTTATATTTGAAACTTATTTCCTTTTTTAAGTTTTAAGAATAATGACTTTGCAAATTGCAGTTCTCTTGTTGTTTGGATATTAGATAGGCCCAAAGGTGCACCACTTCTAAGTGATAGTGAATTGGAATAGGATAATTTATAAGTATTCATAATTGAGATTGAAATTGGTTACTCAAAGGTAACAAATTTACTTAATTGTGAATCCTTATCGATTAGTCCTATTGGTGACAAGGAATTTCCATAACTGTTAATAGTGTAATATTAGATGAACCCAAAGGCAGATCACCGTTGCACTATTTATTACTATTTGGACAAAATTTATTTTGTCAACTTATTGGTTACTCAAAGCATTATTGTAGTGAGCATATATTATGTGTGTATTGTTAATTATATCTATTTCACATTCACATGCTAATCGGTATGTTTCATTTCAGTTTAAATGATTGAGTTTCTCATTTTGAAAAGAACAAGATTAGTTTCATTTTGAATACTAGATCTTGATAAAGTATTATCTTCGAGAAATTACTTTATTTTGGTGAAGTATGAATAAAATAAAATAGATTAAGTCTTATGTTTGTGTGAATGTTTAAAGTGAGCACTATTATGTTTGCTCACGAATGTCATTGAAATGTCATATTTGGCTTACTCAACTAAAGTACTAGAGAATTAAAGTACAAGAAGCCTAAAAGAGACATTAAGTTAGCACCATTCAGTGTTAATGAGTCTACTAGGACCCCGTTCCAGAACTAAAAATAAGATCTTATTTTTTGAAAAGACAATTTCAAGCTAAAAAATTATGAGCTTATTGAAATCTAAAAATATGCAATATGGATCTTGTTTGAAAGATCTCGATTACGATGCAAAAAAAATTAAAAAATTATTTTTCATTTATATTATTTTTGAGTTTGAAAATATGAAATAAACTGTTTATTTTCTAAGAAAGTTTCTGAAACGGGGTCTAAGGATCTTAGACTCGAGAAATGTTAGAAGTAGGAGAAATTTAGGAAGAATCTAGGGGAAATTTTTTGAAAAATACTTTTTAAAAAGGAAAGAGAACAAAGCATAAGCTCGGGAAAGATTTTCCTCCCGTGTTGGTAGACCATACCACATCTCCATCCGAGTCTTCCAATATCAAATCCCCAGTGCCCGTGAATTTCAATGCTGCGTTAACTTTCACTAGCTGGTCACGGTTGGCAAACCAGACAAGCTGGGGAGCGTTTATTTGGGTATAATATCCGGAAGGGAATCCTTTCTTTCTCCAAATATGAGGATACCAAAGAAACATGAAGTTTCATTGAGAAAGCAGTAGAAGCCAGAAATGAAATTGGATGTACTGGATCAGGAAAGTACAGGAGTCATTTTAAACCCGACATAATTAATTGTTGGATCGAAAAAATCATAGCTGTAAATTGTTGGGTTGTTATTGTTGATCCATGTAGTGGATAAATTGGCTACTGCATCATACCCAACTGACTGGGCATTGCTCACATGTGCAAAAAAGATGAAGAAGGTGGTTATAGCTAGTGAAATGATGAAACACAGCCGTAGTTTAGCCATTAATTAGTAGATCTCGTTTCTGATCAGTGGGTAATGCAATTAAAATGGGAAGAACGGACTATGGGGGTGTGGATCTTGATTGTTGTTCGGGGTCACTATCACTCAATGTGAGAAAATGTCAAAAAACCAAAAAAAACTGAGACTGTTGACTGGTAGTGGTGATGTAGGAAGTACTCATCGTTTCCCTTGTGGACGAAATTGGAGAGTATGGAGGGGTAAGGTTTTTTTAGAACATATCGATATAGATGGAAATTAAGGTGGTCATTATGAAAATGCTACCAGTCGTTATGATTATGTGTGGCCCGTGATTCTCGATCTGGTTCCTTCCTCTGTTGGTTCGATGATTGCTTAGCCTTCTCCACTTCGCCTGCACAATGAACACACGACTAAGACCTGGCAAGGCCCTCCGGCGAGAGGATGAGTATGTGCAGAGAGAGAGCAAAGAGACTAGGGTTTTGAGTGGTATTCGTGTGTATTAGGGCGTACCTCTCCAGAGGCGCTATCCTTTGATATTTATAGAGCCTCCTTAACTTGCTCTCCAAGCACGGGCACGTGCCTTACACGGGCCAAGCGGCGTCATCGTGACGTCATCGGATAGATCTGGTAACCACTTTGGCGTGAGCTGGCATGCCCCATGTGCGCTCACGATTATCCTTTTCCATAACCGTCTCTGCACGTGGGTGGGCACGTGGCCGAGCAAGTGGCCGAGCCCAACAACCAACGGAATATGCTGAGCCTAAGAAGAGGCTGAGGCCAAATAGGACGTTGCCCGGGTGAGGTTTGCCTGCGGAGTTGCCATGCAACTGGTGGCCGAGCTTGAGGTGACCTCCCATTCGCCGAGCACAAGTTTGATAGCCAGCAGAAGATGCGTCTCGGCTGATGCCGAGCACGGGCGGAGTGGTCAAATGTTTTTACGGCGGCCGAAGGTAGAAGTGGAATGAGAGTGGCCCATAATTGGTTCATAATTATGCTCGGCCTGCTACAATAGCCCCTCAATCTCAATCGTCGCTGAGCGCGAGATAGGGATTGATGTCAGACTCTGGCCGAGCATTCTCTAGGCCGAACGCAAACCTAGGCAATTGGATAGAATTTGGCCGAGCCCCAACGACGTTTCAACCAACTGCCTAAGGCGAGAGCCAACGGAAGTGTGCCAGGTGTCCCTCTGTGGCAACGTACGGCAGAGAGAAGGACGGTTGGCACGCGTGCAGCCCTGCAAGTCTGGTCTGTCATCGCCACGTGTCGAACCCTCACTGGCCATCTGTTCGGCGGTGTAATGATGGGCGGGAAACTCGAATTTTTCAACCCTAGCCCTATATAAGGGCGACGAGAGGAGAGAGAGAGGTTACCAACTCTTTCTCTCTCTAGAACCCCATAGCCAGAGCTCCGTTCAACGTTCGTTCATCCCTCAGCCTTGATTCCAGGTGGATCTTCCACCAAATCACGTTGAAATCTTCAGGTAATCGTTCGTCTCTTGCTTTTCTGCAGTTTTCACGTCCTTTTTGTTGTTTCTCCTGGGTTTTTGGGAGTTTTCTGTTCTGTGTGAACAGTACGAAGGTGGGGATGAACAACTGTTCATCTTCGTCTTCAACCTGTTCTTCCGAGCCCCAGTAACGATACTGGTTGACTTGGAAGGCGTTGGGATGTGCCGAGCCTGCCACGGGCCGAACACGACCCTAGAGTTGGTAGGTTTTGGCCGAGCATGACACTATGGCTGGTAGGGTCTGGCCGAGTCCGAACCCGGTCGTTAGCGTCTCAGATTTTTCCCGAGCTTGAGTCCCAGTAGGATAAAGATAGGGTGGGCCAGTAGGGTAGCCGAGCATAGGGAGATCCTTATCCGTCGCCGACGATAAGGTTTCTCATAATTTGTTGTGTGTTTGATAGGTCTGGCTCACTCGATCATAGTCATATCTTCCGACTCTGAAAGTTCGGGGGACGACTCTGCAGCCTCGATAATTTGCGAGTGCGTGGAGAGACACCGAAGCCGACGCCAGATCTCCTCAATTGCTTCCAATATGTCTGACACCAGTGATTCGAACGCCGAGCGTGTTTATGAATACGGTGCCGACGAGTTCGATACCGAGCCTGAGATATCGTTTACAACTTCAACCCGCTCTGAGGCTGAACCTCACTTGGGGCCAGAGGCCGAATCCAGGTTCGTCTCTCAGGCCGACGCCAGTGAATCTGTACGTTCCAGGCAGACCGAGACCCAATCCGAGGATAAAGAGGTTGCCGACCTCTACGAGAGGGGCCAGGTTTGCCCCCACACCCATTTCTTTAGTGGAGATCCTAGGGAGTATCAAAAGTTTTGCCGAGACTACAACATTCCCGACGATGTTGTTGTCAGCCAAGTGGCAAGCAATAGGATAAGGGATACGAAGGATCACCACCCCGAGCACATCACTGTCCCGCTAATGGCGATATGTGAGGCTGGGCTGAGGTTCCCCCTTCACCCATTCTTGAGGGAACTTCTGGCACGCTTCAGTATCGTCCCCCATTATTTTGTCGTCAATAGCTACCGAATAGTGATGTCGGTAATAAAGCTAAAGGAGCTCCATGACTTGGAGTTCACCGTCGCCGACCTCTTTCATACGTACATATGTCTAGGCACGGGCAGACCGAGCGTCGATAACTGTCGACGCGCAGCAAAAAACAGCCATTAATTGATGGCTTGCCCGACACTGATAAGTGGGCCAATTTTTATGTCGAAGTGAGTGGTAACTTCGAGTTCGGCAATCAGTCCAATCGAAGATTCAGTGTCTCGAAGATTAAGGATTTCAGAGGTAGTTCCACCCTTTCTGTCAAAGCCGAGCATGGATAACTATGCGTTTTGCCGACCACTGACTGTTTGTTTTTGCAGATCACAGGGCCATCACAAAGACCCAACAATCTCTGTCCATCGAATCACACATCGATATCCTCTTGGCTCAGACTTGTAGGGATGCACCAACACTGCTTGGTTACGAGCCGTCCTACAAGGGAAAGCTTAGAAGAAAGGTTAAGGAGGCAGGGCCGAGCACTGAAGGCCAAGGTCGAGGGAAGAAAAAGGCAGCCACAGGAGGTGAAAGACAGCCGAGGGTTAAATTGCCGAGCTTCAGGAAGCCGGCTGAATTTTGGTTCGGGGACAGCCATCAGTTCGAACTTCCAGGTATCAACGTCACTCTTCAAACACTCATCCCCGAGCACACAGGCGAAATGGGCCGAAGAAACGTTGTTCGGGTGAACATCAAGGACGGCAAAGCCGTCCGCCAAGAGTCTGGGCTGGCCGAACCTGCTGAAAAGCGGCAGAAGCTCACCCACGACTTCTTTCCAACGAAGCCGACGACTACTCGTCCTGCCCAACAAGGGAAGACCGAGTCGTCGGCTGCAGGCGGTTCAAAAACAACGCAGCAGCCATTGGGTTCGGCTGGCGTTGTCGCTGCTCAGGAGTTCTCTCCTTCTTATGCCCCCGCCGGAGGCAGGGTTGTCACAGTGGAGGATTCGGTCAAGATTGAGCCTCAACTGGCCGCTGCAATGCTCCAAGGTCTCACCCTGCCGAAGGACATGCAGAAGGTCCCCGAGGGACTCCAGCCGAGCCTAATCCACGCTGCCGCTCACCTTGTTCAGGTACATGCGATTCCATTCTCCTTTACTCATGTTTTCCTAGTTGGATATTGACGTTCTCTGTTTAATAGGCTGGACAAGCTTTACTCCGTTCATCCAAGGGCGCCGAGCTCGTCCTTGCCGAGCGCTCTCGTTTTCATGAAGACCTCAAGGTCGAACGTGAAAAAGTGAGAAGCTACAAGGGGAGCCTTAAGATGGCAAAGACACAAATTGCCGAGCTCGAAAAGGAGAGGGATGAGATGGAGGTAAAGCTGAAGAAGGCCGAACAGGAGGTGGCCAAAGTTTTACGAAGGGAGAAAAGGAAGATGAAAGAGGTAGATGGGGTAGCTTATTAGGCTGGGTTTGACAGGGCCGGAGCCGAGTATATGCGCGAGGCTCGGTCGATGGTGAATGATGCTATCTGAATGAGGATCCCCATCGCCTACCGGACTGGGTACAAAGACGGTGTGAAGGCCGCCTGTGGAGTGATGCAGCTGGAGGCCGATACCAATTTGATGAAGTCGATTCCTACCCCAGCGACTCCCGAACTTGTCTTGCCGTATACTGAAGAGGAGTGTGCACCTCTCCCTCCGGAGGAGTATCCGGAAAGTGAGGATGATATCGAGGATCTCACCGAAGCTGACGCCGACGCCAGACAAAATGGAAAAGATTTTGACAAGGTTGGAGATGCTGGGGCCGACGCTGCTATTATTGCCGAGGGCGATCAAACGATTGCTGACAAAAGCGTCGAAGCTGAAGCCAATGTGGATTCAACTAACGTTGAGGCTATTATTGCCAAGGCTGGTGCTACTGCCGACGAGGCAGCTCAAGGATGAAAGAACACTTGCAGGTGCCGGATTTTGGGTGGCCGGTCACCGTAGTTAATCACCCGTTTTCTTTGTACTTGATAATTCCTTTTCTCTCTTGTACTTGCTTTTGGATTTGGACGGATCCGAGCTCGGATTCTGTTGTTAATGATGTAAATGTTGGCTTTTGCCGAGCTTGAATGCACTATCTTATTTTGAATTGGTAGCTTCTGTTTTGCGATGCTTGCTTGGACTTGTAGTTTACTTGTTTGCAACATTTTGTCATCTTAGCCGAGCTTGGTTTGTTGTTTGTTTTGTTTTAAGTAGACATCCATAGCCCCCACTTTGGTCTAGGTTCGGCTGTGTAACATAGTTGTCGTCCATTGTAGAAATGGCTGGCTTATGGGTAACTGCCGAGCCGTGACCAAAGTAGAGTAGGACCGTGAAGAAAACAGTTTGCTCGGCTATGTTGTAGACGACGCGTTGGCTAATTGCTGAGGTTTGTTGAGTGTCCCTTATCCGTGCTGTGGGGCTCGGCCAAAATGCCAGCCCCTGGCCAAGTTGATAAGGTGTTGGAATGGTTGTTTGGTTTGCTCACCAAAGTGTGAGTGTAACCTGGCTGTGGCCGACCTCATAGTCTTGCCAAGCCGAACCGAGCCCAAATTCCAGCCATATAGTGTGTCTCTGGGCTCGGTGGACCTGATGTCCGTTGGTTGCTTCTTTGGGCAGTAATAATGGCCGAAGCAAAGGCTTAAAAGCCGTTTGTGGGTGTGACCGAGGTCAGCGTTTATGGTCGGCCAAGTTAGCCGAAGAAAATAAAGTGTAGAATTCTGAAGGACAACTGCTTGCCAGACAAGTTGTTTCTGTCATTCAACCATGGTTCTTTAATTCAACAAACGAAGTACAGGTAGAAAAGTAAAAACTTAGGCCAAAGCCAACAAAGAAAACAAGGTAGGGACAAGCCGAGGCCGAACATGAGACGCGCTGTTGGGGTCGCTCTACATATATGCCTTCTTGAGGTTCTGTGCATTCCATGGGTTAGTGAGGACTTTCCCATTCATGTCCTCCAGCACGTAGGCACCTTCACCAGCAATTTTGACAATACGGAAAGGCCCCTCCCAGTTGGGTTTGAATTTCGTTTTCTTGCTGGCTTGCACAACTTTTCGCCATACCAAATCGTCTGGCTTGAATTTCTTGACCCGTACATTTCTGTTGTATCCCTTGGCCACTTGTTGCTGGTACTCAGCGAGTTTCAAACGAGCGTCATCACGCCTTTCTTCAGCCAGGATCAGCTCTTGTGCCACAGCATCATCATTTGTGGTGGGATCAAACGTCTCTGTCCTGAGAGTTGGAAACTTAGACTCCAACGGAATCACGGCTTCCATGCCAAATGCCATTGAGAAAGGTGTCTGGCCGGTGGAACGCCTTGGTGTGGAACGGTATGCCCATAAAATGCGGGGCAACTCTTCAGCCCACTTGCCTCGCTTGGAATTCAACCGACGCTTAATGCCCGCGCAAACTGTCTTGTTCGTGGCTTCGGCTTGGCCGTTTCCCTGGGGGTATGCGGGCGTGGAGTTGAAGAATCGTATCCCAAATTTGGCATAGAGGTTGGTGAGGTCTTTACCGACGAACTGTGTACCGTTGTCAGAGACGATGGCATACGGGACGCCGAACCTGGTAACAATGTTCCGCCAGACAAATTTTCGAACGTCAGCCTCGGTCGTTGTTACAAGTGGTTCAGCCTCAACCCATTTGGAGAAGTAGTCTGTTGCAGTGATAAAGAACTTAAAGCCGCCAGGAGCTGTTGGAAGTTTGCCCACAATATCAAGCCCCCATTGTGCGAAAGGCCAAGGACTCGTGATTGGGGAGAGATTCTGGGCAGGCTGTTTAGGGATGGGGGAAAAGAGCTGGCATGAGCGGTATCTGCGGACGACCTCTTCACAATCCTTCTTCATGTTCTTCCAAAAGTATCCCTGGCTTAGTGCACGCTGACAGAGAGAGCGGCCGCCAGAGTGGCAGCCGCAGCTGCCTGAGTGCAGTTCGGCCACAATTTCAGGTACTTGAGTGGGGTGGACAACGAGGAGATATGGTCCGGAGATGGATTTTCGGTAGAGTTGGCCGCTGTCGGAGATCCAGTAATGGGCAGCCTTGTTTCGCACACGATAAGCCTATTTCTTGTCTGTGGGCAGGATGTCGTGCTTGAGGAACGCAACAATCTCATCCATCCAGCTAGGACCGAGCTCGACATTGAGAACTTCTGGGGTGAGCTCAAAAGATGGACTGTCAATACTACCGAAGTTGATGGTTTTGAATTCGGATGCTTTGGATGCCGATGCGAGGCCGGCGAGGGCATCAGCATGGGCGTTATGTTCGCGATTGATTTGTTCGATGCTAAAGTTGCTGAAGTGGGAGATAAGCTCGGCTGCGGCGGCTTGGTATTTTGACATGCGGGGGTCCCGAGCTTCGTAATCACCGAGAACTTGATTAACGATGAGCTGGGAGTCACAATAGAGAACAAGGTTGGTGACCTTCATCGCGATGGCTGAGCGTAGACCAGCGAGGAGCGCTTCATACTCGGCTTCATTGTTGGTTGCAGGGAAGTCGATGGTGAGAGAACTTTCATGAAGTGTCCCGCATGGTGAAATCAAGACTACCCCCGCACCAGCGCCGTTGCTGTTCGAAGCCCCGTCGACGTTGAGTCTCCAAGTGTCTCCCTGAAAAAGATTCCATGGCTTGTCCGCGGGGTTGTGCTCGGTTACGGTTGGTGGCGGTGCGTTGAGTACCGCCGTATCTTCTGGAGTGAGCTCTGCAATGAAGTCGGCCAAAACTTGGCCCTTGATTGCCGTCCGCAGTTCGAAGCGAATGTCAAAATTGGCGAGCTCAACGGCCCACTTGGAGATACGGTTGGAGAGATCCGCCTTCCGGAAGAGGGCTTTGAGAGGGTGTTCTGTTAACACAGTGATGGTATGGGCTTGGAAATAATGTAGCAATTTTCTCGCGGCGGAGACGAGTGCTAGAGCGAGTTTTTCCAGAGGGAGATAGCGTGTCTGAGCCGGAAGGAGTGTCTTGCTTGTGAAGTAGATGGGTATGTCATCTACTGCTTCTCGGTGAACAAGTGCGGAGCTAACAGCGTGAGGGGAGACGGCAAGATACAGATAGAGGGTCTCAAACTCTTTGGGTTTGACCAGCAGTGGAGCCGAATTGAGGTATGCATTGAGTTTTGCTAAAGCTTTGTCGCAGTCCGGTGTCCATTCAAAACTTCGTCAGCTTTTGCCTCTTAGAGCATTGAAGAAGGCATGGCATTTGTCGGAGGATCTGCTGATGAATCTGTTCAAAGCGGCCGCCATCCCAGTGAGTCGCTGTACTTCTTTGATCGTTCTGGGAGGCCGCAAGTCTGCGACTGCTTTGATTTGGCTGGGGTCGGCTTCAATACCACGCTTGGTAACCAAATGTCCAAGGAATTTGCCGGCACTCACGCCGAATGCACACTTCTCAGGATTTAAGCGAAGCTTGTAGAATTTAAGAATGTCGAATATTTCTTTCAACTCTTGGAGGTGGTTGCTCTCTTGTTGACTTTTAACGACGAGGTCGTCGACATAGGCTTCCAAAGTGTGGCCAATTTGGGCGTGCAACATCTTGAATATGGCGCGGTTGAACGTGGCACAAGAGTTCTTCAGACTGAATGGCATGACACGATAACAAAAAACACCACAGGGGGTGATGGAGGCCGTTTTTTCCATATCATCCGGATTCATGGCTATCTGGTGGTAGCCGCGGTAGGCGTCGAGAAAACTCAGCTGAGCATGTCCTGCGGTGGCATCAACCAGCTGATCAATCTTTGGAAGCGGGAACCAATCCTTAGGACAAGCATCGTTGAGGTTAGTGTAGTCAACACAAACACGCCATTTGCTGTTTTTCTTCTTAACAACCACCGGGTTTGAAAGCCAAGTTGGGTACTGCACTTCTTGTATGGCGTTAGCTTCTAGTAGGCGTTTTACTTCATCGATTACGGCGTCGGCATGTTCGGCGGCCGACCGCCGCGCGGGTTGGACTACTGGCTTCGCGTCGTTTTTGATGTTGAGGGAGTGACAGATGAAATTTGGGTCGACCCCGGGCATTTCGTTGGGGGTCCATGCGAAGACTTCAATGTTGTCCTTCAGGTAGCGGAACGTTTCTTCCTAGTCGTTTTTGCTGAGTGACGAAGAAATTAGGAAAAAGCGTGATCCGTCTTCGTTGATGGGCATTGGGATTAAGTCTTCCCCGGTTTTGTCCTCAGCTCTCTGGCCGACATCGTCAATCACGGCCATGTTTGGGACTTCAACCCATTGCACTTGTTTGGCCTTCGGGGAATTGTGGACAGCTGAAACGTAGCACTTTTTAGAGGTCACCTGGTCGCCGCGCAGGTCCTCCTGTCGGCCATTGGCGCCGATGAAGTGGACGACCTGGTGGTATGTTGACGCGATGGCTTGCATACTATGTAGCCACGTTCGCCAAGAATGGCGTTGTACAGGCTCGGCACATAGACGACGATGAACTCGCGCTCACCGTTCTTGAGCCGACAACGACTGGTAGGTAGATCCGACCGAGTGGCCAGACAGGTGCACCGTTGAATCCGACAAGTGGTACTTCAGCGGGTTGGAGGGCTGACTCTGATAGTTCGAGCTTCTTGAACAAGTCATAGTACATCACCTCTGCGGAGCTTCCCTGATCGATGAGGACGCGTTTAACATCGTGGACCCCGATTCGTAAGGTTACGACCAGGGCGTCAGAGTGTGGGGTTTGGACAAACTCGAGGTCGCGCTCGCTGAATGTGATGGTCCACTTGGGTAGATCCTCTGGGCGAGGGCGTTTGGACCCAGGTTTTACCGCAAGCACCTGCTTAGAAGTGGAGGCGCGATCGAGGTCCAACCGGAGTTGTGTTTCAGATTCTTTTGTCACCGGGCCGTGGATAACGTGTATCATCGGCCGTGGTTCATTGGGGTTGGGATTTCCGAGAGGTGGACGGGTGGGCGTTTTTGCACGATCTATGTACTGATCGAGATGGCCTTGAGCCGCTAGACGCTCCAACAGTGCCTTATACGGAGCACATGCCGTCGTGTAGTGGCCGAGCTCGTTATGGTACGAACACTTCTTCCTTGGGTTCTAATCTGCTTGGCCGTTGTCCGTGCCGAGCTTGCCTTACGGCCACTCGAACCATGGTTGCCTCATGATCTCCTTTAAGAACGACCAGATAGGTTCTTTGAAGTGGGTGGTTTCGGCCACGTAGTCGTGTTCTTTCGGCTGTCGCTTCTTCCCCTCTTTGATGTTGTTGACGTGCTTCTTTTGTTGGGGTTGCTGAGAAGCAATTGGTGCTGGCTGCTGAGGAGTTGTCATAGGCGTAAGGGTTGTTGGATTGGGAATTCCTTAAGCGCCTCTGTCTGTGTAGAATTCTTTCAGGGCACAAAACCGTTCTACGACACGCATCAGTTCTCCCATGCCGTGCGGAGGTCGAATGGCAAGTTCGTCGAGTATCTTGCTACCAGACTCCAATCCATTTTTGAAAGTATGTGCGGCCCAGTACTCGTCGATTCCAGGGATTTCGTTGAAAAGCTGCCAGTAACGCTCGGCGTACTGCCGGAGTATTTCGTTTGGTAGTTTCCTCATCTGAGAGAAAGATTCAGGCTCCTTGGCTGTCCTGTTACTGGTGATGAAGCGAGTGTTGAATGCGCGTTCAAGGTCGGCCAGGTTCCGTATGGATCCAGCGGGCAATTTGTTGAACCACTGGAGTCCAAGAGAACCGAGGCTGGACGGGAACGCTTTGCACTTGATCTCATCCTTGGTGGTGCAGAGTTCGATGGTTTGGCGAAAGTGGATCAGGTGAGTGTAAGCTTCACAGGTGCTTGGATCGAACTTCGTGAATTTTGGTAGGTGAAAGTTGGGTTTGGCCACAGTGTTGACGATATGAGAAGTGAAGGGTGAGACGCCAAGGTTTTTCAGCTGTCGCTCAAATCCTGGACGCGGCGGTTTGCCGAGCTCGTCCGTCCACGTCCTCTTTGAGTCTTTTTGTCTTTCCGAAGTTTTCTCGTGTACTCGGCGGCGGAGCTTGTCCCGTAGGTCGGTTGTTGCTCTGTGAGGGTGTTCAACGGACTTCTCTCTTTCGCCACAAGTTGTGTTCCTGTTCGCCGTCCCTTCAATTCGTACGCCTTTCCCATTTGGTCGAGCACAGTTGTCGTTATCCAAGTTTCCAGGTGGGATCTCTCCGAGGCATTCAGAGACGTGGCGCCTGGTCTCGACGGAGTCCCGGCTGCGGCGCGATGCTGTTGTGCGAGAGAACTCCGCGCAACCAGTCGAGTACGTGCTCGTGAAAGATTCGGTGTCCCTTCTGTGGGTCCGCTCGCGGTGGGACCTTGAGCGCTGCGTCCCAGATACCGTAGGGCGTTTGTAAAGGATAATTTCCCTGGCGTCGCCCGTCTCTGGTGGGAGACCGAGGCGGTCTTTGACGGAGATGCGATGGCCCGCTTCGATGGGTTGTTCGTGTTATGGTGGAGGAGGGGGAGGTGGAGGAGGTGGAGGGGTAGTTCCTTTTCGTCTCCGCCTCCTCCCTCCAGTAGATGCAGAGGCGGTTGGCGTTGGGTTTTGTAAGTGTTGCTTCATCTGGGCCACCTCCGCTCTTAGCGCAGCCAGTTCGTTGTCTCTTTCGTCGTCTCGACGCTGCAGCAAATGGATGTAAGCCGCCGTTATGTCGTCTATCACCGGGGATAGGCTAGAACTTGGTGGGACGGAGATGGACATGTGTCTCTCAGGGAACGGTGGGAGGATTGTGTTTCCGCTGGCGTCTTTGGCCCCCGAAACGTTAACTTCTGGTGGATCTCCGCCCATCGTGGTTGAGTTTTTGACTGTGAGTGGGTGAGGAAGGTGGTTTGGGGTAGGGTTTGGGCCGTTTGGATCAGAAGCTGAGAGGGTTCATGTCGGGTTCACCAATTGTGTGGCCCGTGATTCTCGATCTGGTTCCTTCCTCTGTTGGTTCGATGATTGCTTAGCCTTCTCCGCTTCGCCTGCACAATGAACGCACGACTAAGACCTGGCCGGGGGTTGCCCGGTAAGGCCCTCCGGCGAGAGGATGAGTATGTGCAGAGAGAGAGCAAAGAGACTAGGGTTTTGAGTGGTATTCGCGTGTATTAAGGCGTACCTCTCCAGAGGCGCTATCCTTTGATATTTATAGAGCCTCTTGGTTTGCTCTCCAAGCACGGGCACGTGCCTTACACGGGCCAAGCGGCGTCATCGTGACGTCATCGGATAGATCTGGTAACCGCTTTGGCGTGAGCTGGCATGCCCCATGTGCGCTCACGATTATCCTTTTCCATAACCGTCTTTGCACGTGGGTGGGCACGTGGCCTCGCAAGTGGCCGAGCCCAACAACCAACGGAATATGCCGAGCCTAAGAAGAGGCTGAGGCCAAATAGGACGTTGCCCGGGTGAGGTTTGTCTGCGGAGTTGCCATGCGACTGGTGGCCGAGCTTGAGGTGACCTCCCATTCGCCGAGCACAAGTTTGATAGCCAGCAGAAGATGCGTCTCGGCTGATGCCGAGCACGGGCGGAGTGGTCAAATGTTTTTACGGCGGCCGAAGGTAGAAGTGGAATGAGAGTGGCCCATAATCGGTTCATAATTATGCTCGGCCTGCTACAGATTATTATTAGTAGTGTTTCTATATTAATTCTATTATTGTTGTTTGTATTTTTATTACATGAGTAGGATACTTGATTAATCCTATGCATTTGAAAGTTATAAGAACATGTGACGTGCTTCTACACATTTGAAAGTTGAAGAGAAGTTATTTGGACAAATTGAAGCAAAAGATTAGAAGATGAAAAGTAGTTAATATGGAAGTTATTTCCCACACATTTTTGTTTCTTGTAAATAGCCTTTTCAGGCTACATTGTAAAGTCTCTCCAACAAATCAAGAACTTATCTTTCTTTGTCTTTAAATTTTTGTCTCTCCAAACTCAACTTTTGGGTTGGGGGTTTATTTTCCAAGTCATTTACTATTCATGTCATTTACATTTATTGCCCTTAAAATTTTTGTCTTTCAATTACCAGTTTTAGGAGTAGAGATTAAGTTAGAATCCCATGTGTCAATTTCATTCTTGAAGATTGGTGTTTGCTTTGCATCACTGACTTTTTTTTTATGTGTCGATACAACATTAAAGTTTAATAGAAGAATCTCTTTCGTTTGTCTTTGCTATCAATTTTGATTTGATTCGATTGCCACTTCAAATCCGATGAAGTCTTGAAATATAGCATGAAACCATGGCCTTACCTTTGGAGACAAGCCGCATTTTCCAAAACTCTGACGAATTTCGACTGAGGGAAAAAAAAGGATAAATAGGTATCGAGGGACGGGATATGGTGAGGAGCTGATCCCCTTTAATTTGAGCGTATTCTTCTATGGTTTGAACTAGATTTTCCTCATAGGTCCCTGTAATATCACATCTATGATTAGTTCTGCACCGGAATTCATTTTAGTTATGTTTGCCATTATATATCATTTTAGCCTGCAATTTACATGTGCAGTCTTGGTGATTATGCAATGAAATCTCATGTACTACTGACTTCAAAAAATCTGTGATGTAAAAAAATGAAGTAAAGAGGAGAAAGACCATGAGGGAGTGGAAATTGATTGTTGTTTGGGGTCAGTATCCTTCAATGTGGAAAATGTCAAAAAAGCCGAGGCTGTTAACCGGTGATGCACGAAGTCTTTCTTTTTTTATAGATCAACGACGTACCCCGTCAACCAAATAAATGAGAAATTTATATGGGCCCATTGTGAAATTTTAAAGTACTCGTAAGCGCAAGAATCATATTGTAATATTGTATGATGAGAGCGAGATCGTACCCATAGGGACTTGTGTATTTTTTATAGGAAAACTAAATAAACTTACACGGATCAAACCCTAACCTAGTTGACAAAAGTTATGATTTGTATTTTAACTAATAACTAAAAATAACAATTGTGAAAACAAATAAATAAGGTGACGATTGAACGAACATAATGAAAGAAAAGTGACCAGGGGTTCTGAATCCACACACATGTTTCATATTAGTACTAGCAAACTCTTATTTATTTTCCTACTTTTCTTCATAGTAAATTAGTAGCTAAACTCTATTACCGTAGAAAATATCGTTACAACCTTGTAGAAAAACAACTTATGTACGCTCTTCCTCGCCTCAATGTTAAAGACCAAAAAATCATATGTATCCATTCGAAAACAAATCACAAAAGTTCCTTGCCTCCACAAATTATAGTTAATCTCAGTAACATGCATCCACCAATCAGCTTTCAAAGATTTCTTCCTTGGGCAAGGCACGCAATATTCACGTCCAGATCTTTATAATGAGCAGTGAAAATTTTCTTCACATGGAAATATTATTCCATTATTCTTTGTTTGCCTTCCAATTGGGGTTGAACATTAACAAATCCAACAGCCGAACGAAATATAAGTTGTCATCTTTTTCCTACAACTCACTACTTCAATGTCAATGGTAAAAAGTATAATTATAATAACCAATTAAACACAATTAAGAACTAACAACATATGGTATTGGAGCTTCTATGTGTCATTATATATTTTGTGCTCATCAACCCCACCAATTGACCTCTTGTTTTTATTTGATCTTGATAGATACACTCATATCTTCTCACATGGATAAATGAAAGGACAGATGATTTGTTTTTCTGAAGCCTGATTCTGTTAGGCTCTTACTCACAAATCTTTGAGCTCCAATCCTTCATTATCACTCTCAATCCTTGCTCTTCTTTTGCGTTCTCAATCCTCACTCTCGCGAATTTCAGTAGTTGGATGTTTTTCAAAGATTATTTCGAGCTAGCGCTCCCCCTCCCGCTCACACACGCGGGTGTGTATCATGTGACTTAGGGCTTGGTGATGTAAATCTAGAATATTAGAAAATAGTTGTTCATACACAAAAGCCGATTCAACCCTCGTACTCTCTTCACTCAACTAACCACATAAAAATCTCTAGGTCTTTTCTACCTCCGTTTCTTACTTGATTGTTCTTTGAGCATTTTAGTGTGTCGTGGTTCGGCTAATTTCTCAACAAAATCTTCCAAGAAGGAGCATATCAGTTTGACAAATCTCAACTTGTGTGCGAATAGAAATAGATCAGTCACTACAAGAAATTACACCATTGTCGACTAAAATTCCCGACTAAAATAAATTTAGTTGCCTATTGTTGGACAATTACCGACTAAAATTACTTAGTCGGGAAATAATAATCTTTGCTGACTGAAACAAATTTTAGTCAGGAAATAATAATGTTTGCCGACTAAAAAATAAATTTAGTCGGCAAATATAAATTTTCCCCTAATTTGAAAAATCAATAAATGAAAAAATATTTCCCGACTAAATAATTTAGTAGGGAATAGGTAATATTTGCAGACTAAAATTACATTTGGTTGGCGAATATCAATTTTTTCCCCTTTTACACAAATTTCAAGAAAGGAAATATTTGTTCTGACGGACATTGATCATGATGCAACCTTTCCCGATCTAAGCCGTTCATTTTTTTTTTCCTTCCTTAATAATAAGATTTTTCATAAATTTTTGGCTTGATCAGGTTAAGGAAAGCTGTCTAGCAGCACGCAAATTCTTAAATAAAAAGAATTTTGTTGTCAAATAAAGTGTCTATCCATAGGTGGTTAACTTCATTTTTGGTACGAATGATCTAATTTGTATTATGTCAAAAGAGATGATTTGGATTTTGCCAAAAAGACCTCAAGCAGGGCTTGGTTAGTGCACTATAACACTTAAACGTCTTCGAACACATTAAATATATTTCGATCTTAATTAATTGAAAAGTCGCACGGACTCCCAAAAATGACTAAAAAATTAGAATTGAGGAAGTAATAATTAAGGAAAAAATAATTAAGGACTGTGCGCAAAAAGAAAGGGTTAGATCACTAAACTCAAACCGAATGTAGTCACGTTTCTTGGGAAGGACATAATAGTTGGTGTTGGTGTTGTTGTACGGTGTGGTGTGGTTGTTGTGCTGATCAAGGTTCCGTTCCATGATCTTTGCTATCTCTCGCCGCCCTTGACATGGCGGCAATGAGGGTCTTGATCAACATTTTTGGGCGGTTGAACTTAGGGCTGGGTGTGGATCTATTGTTTGCTCATAGGTTTTGCTTTAGTTTTAGTTTACTGTTTTTTTTTGGTTGGTTTTCTTCCCGTGCATGGGACTTTCTCTCACTCCTTGTGTGTGTTGTTTTGGTGGATTTTCTACGTCGTCTTGATGGCTTTTCGATGTCGGAAACGAGTCTTGTCCTAAATGTTCAATTCGTTTGTGAGTTTAGGCTTCTTTTGTGCTTGCTTTCTTCTCTCCTTGGAGGTGGCTACCCGTTTAGCCATTCCCGATATATGTTTTTCATATCAATGTATGAATCTCTACAGTTTGACCAAAAAATAAAATAAAATTTGGTAACCCCAGTCCCGTTATATATTTTAGGAAAAATTAAATAGACATCCTATCAGAGTCATCATGGGTTCCACGGAGTTAAATGCTAAGTCTTGGTCATTGGATGGTTCTGCCCATTGTCTTGGTCGATGTCGATGGTAAGCCCTTCATATTCCTATTGATTTAGGCATGCTTGTCTTTGATCCAAAGACTCCACACATACTTCTTGGAGTAGTTTTTTTCTGTCTTTTTCATTTTTGTCCTCCTAGCCTAATGTAAGTGTACAACATCACCTTGCCCGTCTATTTTGGTCCCCATTTATTTACTATTTTTTGTCCCATTTATACCAAGTAATCGCTGGGACTAAACCTGTAGAGACCTGTAAAATTTTAATTATTGAAATGTTTATTAAATGCATGATTGAAAAATGTGGATTATTTGTGGTAAATGGAATTGAGGGTTGAAGTGAAAGAATTGAGACTTGAGGGAGTGGGAGTGTGATAAATAGATTTAGTGCTATAAAAGAGGAGTGTGTGGTGTGTAGGGGATCATATTTCCCCATCTCACTCTCTCTCATCCGTTCTCTCCATCTCTCCACCGGCTATCTCTCTCTCTCCTCTCTTCTCACCCAAAACTCCACTCTATCTCCCAAAATCTTCAAGAAGCAACCTCCCTCCGGCCTTGCAATCACGTTCTTGAGCTCAGAGATCCTTGGGTTGAGTTTAAATCGAAGTTTCGGAGTTCAAAAAGCTAGGGCTCGTTCAAAAACGCTTGAATCTCGACCATTATTGCGAGGTAGGGACTTCTTTACTTCTTTTACATGTTTATGTGTTGATTTGGTGTAGAATCGTGCCCTTGTTTGTCAAATTTTGGTTTTAGAGCATGTCTGAAAATCTGCTGAACATTCTACCCGAAGCCCCGTGGTATCGATACGGATTAAGGCCGTATCGATACCATTAGCTTATCTTTTTAGGCAGAGAGTAGAGTATCGATACGGATTAAGCGCGTATCGATACAGTGAGCTTAACTCCAGTTTTGCACCTTTTGCTTCTCCGTTGATTGTTTTGACCTCCAATCACTTCTAAACCCTTTTGGGCACCTCCTAATCTATCTCAAGCATGTCTATTGACTTCCTATGATGGTTCGATGTACTCCTTGGTCCGTTGGCCTTCTGTTAGCAATAACCGGATAAGAATTGACTTAGTTAAACGTTGTAATGTACTTTCTATAGATTGTTGATATCGTGTGATCATTCATGGCACATTTGTGATGACTTTGGCATAATGTAGGGTGTTCCGTCTATGAATGGGTTCGTGGGGGAGTCTTAGCTTGTATGTTATATGAGGAAATAGTTGATTTGGGGTTGAAGGTTGATTTAGGAAGTCCCGTAACGCAAGTGGTGGTAATACGGAGACTTAAAGGGTTTCGTAACGCAAGTGGTGGTAATACGGTAACCCGAGTTGCTAGGGATCACCGTGACGCAAGTGGTGGTAACACGGTAATCCTTATGGTGTTATCCGGTAACGCAAGTGGTGGAAATACCGATGGTGGGAGTTTGGGTTAGCAAGTCGGGTCGGGATTATTAGAAGGGGTGAGTATTGTATGGCCTATGCATTTGATTCCTATGGGATTCATTTGCGAATTGATTGGTTATCGTCTGTCGAACTGTATTTCCTTGTCCTCTCTAGTTTGCACTCGTCATCATGTTTACATGTAAACTTAGTAAAGATTTTCCTACTGGGCTAGTGTAGCTCAACAAAATCCTTCTTTTCAGGTTCGAATGTTGAACAGTAGGCGGCATGCGACGGTGTGCTTGTACATGAAGGCTTTTGGAAACTAAACTTTATTTAGTTACATATTCATCCTTGTAATAGATTTTCTTTTGGCCAAAGATGGTTTTGTAACTAATTAACTCTTGATTTATCTTTTGACTAAAGTTTGTAGTATTCTGAATGTGTTGTATCTGTATCTCAGTTGATTTGGGCCGTGGTGCCAATGTTGTATTTTTTGTAACTATGGGGACTTGTTTGTAAATGTAACCACTGGGAAACTCTTTTGGGTATTATTTACGTTATGCGCGGCTCTTTAATTAAAATGTAATATTTATTTATGTTGAAAATTTAGGTCGTGACAAAACCAGTCATGCATCGTTTTCAAAATGTATCTAGTCTTTGGGACCAATTAATTATAAAGCAGAAATACATTTTATAATTAACCTCTT
>BPLS01032069.1:200263-212439 GCA_019656275.1 Rhododendron kiyosumense
CCTTACGAGCAAAGGTAATTAAAAACAACTAATTAGAAGAATTAACTAAAACTAAATAGAGATTTATCGCACCCTTTATTGCATTATCGGGTGCTTATCACACCCCACGTCGTCCTCTTGGTAATTTAGTTTTCAAAGTCGGCATTTTTTCAAGTAATTATCCATGGCATATAAATAACATAAAAATGCAGGTAATGGAGCTGCTTATTCATAACATGACCGTTAGTCCTCTTTTCACATTTAAGGCATGGGGAACCCTTGAATCGCCGGGACTCGAATGTGGCTACCTTATTATCGACAAATGGTCACTGGGTACTTTTAGGTTTCAACGCCATCCTTATATACATGAAAAGAGTACCTTAGTTATTTAATTATACACGACAATCTTCTTTTCATTTATACTGAAATAAGGATACAAAATGGTAATCCGAACAATGCAAACTTATTTTTGGCTTTAAGTGAAAAGAACATAGTTGTGTTATTAATCTATGTAAAAAAAAAAAAAAAACAGTTGAGTTGAACTGAAAATTTAAATTGAAAAGGGGAAATACCCCCTCCGTAGGATTACATCTTTCTCACCTTGTGCGATGAATTTTTATAGAGATGTACTCAGAAATTAAACTAGATAAAAATATAACTAGAAATAGCACAGAATTTGATCCGTACTTATTTTTAGCTATATAATTGTTGTCGTGTAACTCTGGCTTACAATGAACTTTTGGGGATCGAGAATTTTTTTCCTAACCCAAACTAGGAGGACTTCGGCCTTAGGAATTTGGAGGGATGTGTTTTTTGTTTGGGAAAATGACGGCCCAGGACGTGTTTTGATAATTAATACCTTTTAAGGACATGCTAAGAACATTTGTTAATGAACAAAATGTCCTTGACGGATATTAATTATCAAAACACGTCATTGGCCGTCATTTTCCCTTTTTGTTTTTTGTTTTTACTGTGGAGACAGAAAGCTTTTTTTGGTGGGGGTTTTGGAGTGGAATTTGGTTTTGGTTTTCTTTCTGGACAAACAATGAGGTTTTATGAGGGTGAGAAGATGAGAGCTTTGCTCCCGGCCTTTTGGGTTGGAACGGAAAGAGAGAGGTATTTGGTTTTGGACTGAGAGAGGCAGAGCTTCGGCTTCTTTTCCTTTCTTCGGATCCTCCTCTGACATTCAACAAGGGCTGCATCAAGGCAAAGTGTGGCAGGCCAAAGCCAACCAAAATTTCGGCAATTGAATGGCATCCCTATTCCATTGCTTTTTAATATCCACTGTTCAGAGCAATATCATCATCCCGACAAAACCAGTAATACCTCTGGGCCAATTCAAATAATGGATGCAAAGTGGGACTGTGTAATTTAACTTGTGTGGACAATTCAGTGGCGTAGCCAAGATTTAACGATAGTGGTGGCACTTTTAAACACACTTTAACAAAAAAAAATTCATAATTAGCAACACCAAAATAATAAAAGAATGCTTGTGCTAAAAATAATAAATAAATAAAAGCTAACACATTTACTAAGGAAGGTAGTAATTTCATAAACTATCAAAACAAATCAATTGTTTGAATTGTCTCAACGTAACGGACCAAGTCTAATAGCAGTTTGATACGCAATAACTAAAATGTTAATATTCAACAATCTTGATCCAATCAGAAAAAATGTGCTTTTCTTTTCAAATTTTATGCTTAAACCTCTATTTCGTCATGCGTTGTGAGTTCTATTGACAAAGAAAATATTGCTTTTAAAATTGTGATAATCAATAAAGTATAATGCATATAACTCATGGTTTAGTCACTTACAAATTTGGACATTATGTATTGAGGAGTTTCAAATGGTGAGTGGTGACTCTCTTTTTATTCATTAAACATCTCACTTTGCAAGTGTAGTGGAATTGTTGTAATATGGGAAACAGAAAATTGAGAATAAAATATATATACAAAATGTATTAAAGTGATTAAACAAAGAAACAATTTAAGAAGCCAATTACAGGAAAAAATACAAAATTTGGAAGGAAAAAAAAAAAAAGAGTATACAGTGGAGGCGCGTGCCCCCGATCATCCTCAAGTGGCTCCGCCACTGCGGTCACATAACCACATTGGATCACCCCCTTGTTTTACCATTGCCGACACTTCAAAAAACAAAAAAAAACTCATGCTAGGTGGCAGGCCATGACTTACTTCTGTATCTAAATGAAGGGCATAGCCGACGCGGACTGTTGCATAACCTTTGTGCTTTGTGATGCTCTCAATTGCCTTTATGTGTGCCACTAACAGTATCCGATTGGTGCTCAAACACAGTCAAAATTCTTGTTCCAACGCAAAAACAAATACGGTAAAACAACGTCATTCAATGTTTGCTCCGAAATGGACTTGCGAGTGGTCGGGCCAAAGTTGGGTGTCAACAGCTTCTAAGAAGACAGCTTAAAAAAGAAATATGCAACATCCCTTTGAGGGATCACCCAAGCCATATGAAAATATACACGGAGTTTGTTAAAAAAAATGAAGTTGTACATACTTATGTAAGCCAATTATCATTCTTGCACAGCCAGGGATGTATAAAGTCAAATTTACCATGAATTTCCTTAGCCCATGATTATCTGGATTTCATGATCATGAATATTTCCTCATTTCGCTCTCTTGTAAGTGCTTAGAAAATCATTGTGAAGCATCGCAGAAACTTTGAGTTATAGATTGCATAAAACCACCAAAGAGTGGCAAAAATGAAGTTTCCAAATCCACTCTTTGGGTTTCTAAAGGGAAATTCTACAATACACACCCCTTAAAAGGGTGTACCATATGTACCTATTTTAAGGTTCATTCGTAATATTTTAGTATGTTTCATAACTTTTGTTCTAGAATTCATAACATTTTAGCAGTATGATTCGTAACATTTTCATTATGATTCATAACATTTTGGTATATCTCGTAACCTTATACGATTTGTAACTTTTTAGCAATACGATTCGTAACATTTTCTCTACAATTCATAACATTTTGGGGGGGTGCATATGATACACACCCAAATAAGGGGTGTGTATTGTAATCTTTCCCGTTTCTAAAATGTATGCTTCAAGTAATGACCTAGTCCAAGTGTAGTTTGAACTTGCTCCCTTAAGAAATAGGAAAATAACAGAGGATAAAAATAAAATAAAATAAAATAAGGAAAAGGATAATATGTTTTTAACAAGAAATTACGACTTGGACCAATTAGTATGTCAACATAATTTACAGTCGAATGAATTTTTTTATTGACCTTTCTATAAACTTGCCTTCACCTTGGTCCTGATAGAACTGATGCTATTAACGGAGTGCCATCATCAATGGCATCCATGTCTTCATCGGTAGCTGCCATTGTTCTTCTCGCCGGAGCATTTATGAAGTTATAGTCCAAATTGTCTTGAACACTAACGAGGCCCTCCATCACCTGAACCACCACCGTCATTGAAGGCCGCCTCCGGTAATCACTTTGTAGACACCACACAGCAAGCTTCATCATCTCCACCACCTCAGCTCCATGTAATTGCATATCAGCATTGTATTTATCGACCATATCCAAAAGTTGTCCCTCTTCTCCTTTCCTTTCGAATAGACGTAATAAATGCATCTCTTCCTCTGGCTGAGACCTATCCAAATTTTTGCGTCCACAGAGGATCTCTAAGACCACGACCCCAAAACTATAGACATCTACTTTCTCCGTGATAATTGAGCTCAACCATTCAGGAGCCATGTAGCCAGGGGTTCCCCTCAACGTCGCTACTACTTGGCTTTGGTCCTTATCAATTAGTTTTGCTAATCCAAAGTCAGAAACTTTTGCCTCAAAGTTTTCATCTAAGAGGATGTTTTGGGGTTTGATATCCAAATGATATATTTTTTGTCGGCATTCCTCATGGAGATAAGCAAGTCCCTTGGCTATATCCGCAATGATCTTCCTTCTAGATTCCCACCCAAGAGTGAGCTCTTGATGTCTTTTGAATATCCATCTATCCAAGGACCCATTGGACATGTACTCGTAAACTAGAAGCCTATTAGAGTTTTCAGCACAAAATCCAATCAATCTCACTAAATTGACATGGTGGATACTACCTATTGTTTGAACTTCAGCTAAGAATGACTTTTTAACCTGACCAAAACCATCCAGGCACTTCACTGCTATTTTGGTGCCATCGATTGACGTTCCTAGAAAGACCGACCCAAATCCTCCTTCCCCAAGCTTATTAGTGAAACTGTTAGTCATGGATTTCAAGTCTTCATAAGAAAATCGGGTAGGCAACCCGGACACTTGAACTAGAGAGAACTCATCATCTTCTTCAGAGTGTCTTTTATTCCGGATAATTAAAAACTGATAGAGAACCCAAGGAAGTACACCAAACAAAGCTAGGAGACTGGATCCCAATATGATTATGTTGTACCTTGATTTCCATCCGTTAGAAATCACAGGTTTCTGCACTTTAAGAAATATAGTACTCATGGTATAACGATCGAAACCAAAAGAAAAGGCTTCAAACAGTAATAAGCAACCTGGCTTTGAATTAGGGGCCACAGCATAGGAATAGAAAACCGCTTTGCATGAACAATTACTCACACAACTCTTCTTGCAATCCTCTACATCTGTTTTTACATCCAATCCTGATGCATTCCCGTAGTCATGGTTTATTGGGTAGAAACCAAAGTAACTAGTATCCTTAAGCTCTAGAAAGCTATGATATTGTGATTGATCACAAGAAATAGGTGTTACGGGGGAGCATCCGAGATTAGGTTGCCTATAATTTCTCTGTCTGAATGTGCCTACTTCACTGTTGGCTTCATCAGGACAACTACACTGCCCGTTTGAGCAAATTCCATATTTTCCGCACGCCATTGGGTAACCACACTCACCAATGGCCTCTGTCATCAGTTCAACCACCACCGCCCAATCATATCCTGTAAACTCGTAAACCTTCAAGTGGCCATCAGACTCCAATCTCATGAACTGAGCTACTTGCACAAAAGGAATTGTGAACCAGTTGAAGCTTCCATTCTCGTACTTAATATATCGCTCTCCTCTTGTACCATTTTGAAAATAGGTTGTGGGTACGTTATAATTAGTTTCAACGTAAGCACGCAAAAGATTACGAGTAAAAAGTAGTGAATATAAACCTTGGCTCCAGTTTGATGGTGATATATTGGCGATGAGCTTTTGGCCAAGAACCAAAGTCTGCCCAACAAGCAAGGAGTCGGTGGGGTGATCAAAAGATTGCCAAACTGTCGTATTGCTCCCATCAAAGAGGACGAGGTTTCCATCTTCAGTCAAGTTTAATCCAGAGACAGACTTTCCACTTGTGTTTGTAGACCACACAAAAGTGCCATCGGCGTCTGCCAATACCAAGTCTCCGTCCCGAGTGAGCTGCAAGGTTGCATTTAGTTTCACGGGGCGGTTTCGGTTGGCGGACCAGACAAGTTGCGGCTTAAAAATTCCAAAAGACCTTCTGTTGTGGACGACGACAGCAAGGAGGCAGGCGGTTTGAGCATCGCAGTAGAAGCCGCAAGCGAAATGCTGGCGAATGCTTAAGATGGGGTTTAACAAAAACTTGGTTCTGTTCATGTTGGGTGACGAGTAAGGAGTGTTGATCCATGAAGTTGATATGTTGGCGTTGGGTATGCGTGAAGAACTACTTAGAGATGCAAAAACCAGTAGAAGAAGAATGGTACCACAACAGAGGCTATGTTGATCCATCTTGTGTTTTTGGCTGATTCAGGAATGAGTTTCAAGAGTTTCTATGGGAGGAAAATAATTAACCAACCACAAGGGCAAAGAAAGATAATACATAAATATATATTAGGCCTTCCTTTGAGGAGTTGTTGGAGCACACGGATTTTGACTCATGACTAACCACAAGACAAAGTCATACCATGACTTGTACGTTATGTTTTATGAACTTTTATTAAATTTGTGTCTAACTTTTTTTATTAATCATTCGTTTCATTGAGTGAAAATTTAAAAAAAGTAAAAATTATGACCAAAAATAAAAAAAAAAATACTCTCAAAAGTCAAGACTAATAAAAAGTTGTCATTGGTGTTGTCTTATTAGAATTTTATTAGCTTTGGCGCATATTTTTATGCTTTTTAAAATTTATTTGGTTGAGATTAATGATTAATCTAAATTTCTTTGACTTAAAGTTAAAAAATCATTAGAAATTAATAATGCTGACCATCTTTTAAGAAACATTTAAACGCATCCTAACTTCCATCAGAGACGAATATGTCAACGATTAAATTCCAGGAAAAAAACTCTGGTTTCGCAAACCGAACTTTTAATTCGTCTAGAACAGAACTTTTCATGCTTATTACTCGATCTCTTTTTGAGGATGTTTTCGCAAGGCCGGTGCTTTTTTCTTTTTGAATGACAAAAAAATTAATTAATCTTTAAAGTTGCTACAAAGATTGATAGAACAAGGAGAACAACATCATATCCCTTACAAAGCCCCCCCGCGTGCCCGTCCAGCCCGTGTAAGTGATCTGCCCAAATACCCACGCCGTTCAAATCCTTCGTCATACAACGTACAACATAGAACGAAGTAGAGAATCCTCTCGTCTCCTTCGTCAGTAGAGTTCAGACCTTCTGCTGCTGTACAGCGTGGTCGCCGGAGTTCGCCTCACTTCGCACTTGGTCGTCGATGTGCGGATATACCTGTAAGGAACGAAGTAGAGTTGTTCTTCCTTGTTGGCTATCAGAATTCATCCTTCTGTCCCAGCTGTTGTGGGATTTAGCCCTTTGTGGCTTTTATTTCCTCTTGTTGGCTTCTTGCCAACTTCTTCCCCTTGGGTTGCGGATGGTATATGATTGTTCAAGTACTAGGAATCCTGCTTGTCGGGATCTTGGTTCTTAGTTGTGATGTCGTCACACCCACGTTCTTTGTCCGCGTTACTAAAAAGTCCGTGAATTAGATTTTCAGGATCAATATTTTCATTTTCCTTCTATTTTCTATTGATCCTGCTAGGGGTGATACCGGTCTGGTTTCGACCGGTTTGGGTATATTTTTCAGTTGAAACCGGTTATTTAGTTTGAGATTTTTAGAAACCGGAACGGATTGAGATAAATCGGTCTGGTTTCAACCGGCTCAACCGGTTTCGGTCTGGTTTATCCGGTTTTCATTTATGGGCCATATTTTGGGCCTAACACATCAAAAAATTACAATTTAACCTACAAAATATCAACCAAAAATCCATAATTCAACCCTTTTTTTTGGGCCCAACAAAAAAGGATCAATTTTGAGCCCAATACATAAAAAAAAAACTCATAAAAACATAATTAAGCCCATAAAAACAGTTTATATATACATATATGTGTGTGTGATTGATTTTATATAATAAATATATTTATTAAACCAACATACTCAACAAAATATCAAAAAAAACCCATTTCAACCCCTCCCCTATGGTTTTTTATATATATAACCGGTTTTTACCGGTTTCTAAAACACATAAACCGAATCAAAATTATTTAACCGGTTTAAAAAATTAGGTCCGGTCCGATTTTTCCGGTTTCGATCGATATTCTAGTTTCGGCTAACAGCCCTAGATCCTGCCTAGGACAAATTAAAAATTAAAAAATGGACCAAGTTTGAAAACAAATCCACTTAAGACTAAAATAAGGGGAACAATATTGAATGAAAATGAAAGTAGGAAATTCTATTTAATTTGGTAATTTTGTATCAAAGGTACTATTAACTCTTTTAAGATCAGTCCATACAGAAAGCTTTCAGTTAAAGTTACATAAGCCAATTTCCTTAGCCCATGAATTGTGCTGTCTATTAAGTGTCAGGCACTTTGACGTTACATTACAAGAGGTTTCCAGATCGACTCCTTGGGTTTCAAAATATATGAATCATGTAATGACCAAGTCCAAGCATTGTTTGAAATTGTTCTTGACAAGAAATTACAACTTAGGAGAAACTTCTGATAGGACCAATTATTTTGCCAACGTCATTTGCAAATCGAATGAAATTTTTTCAATTTTGTAGAAACTTTCCTTCACCTTGGTCGTGATAAAATTGATGCTAGTAACGGAGTGCCATCATCAACAGCATCCATGTCTTCACCGGTAGTTGCCATTGTTCTTCTTGCTGGAGTATTTATGAAGTTATAGTCCAATTGTCTTGGACATTGACGAAACTCTCCAAGGCTTGAACCACCACTGTCATCGAAGGTCGCCTCCAGTAATCACTTTGTAGACACCACACAGCAAGCTTCATCATCTCCACCACTTCTGCTCCATGTAATTGCATATCAGCATTGTATTTATCGACCATATCCAAAAGATGTCCCTCTTCTCCTTTCCTTTCAAATAAACCTAATAAATGCATCTCTTCCTCAGACTGAGACCTATCCAAATTTCTCCGTCCGCACAAGATCTCTAAGACCACGACCCCAAAGCTATATACATCTACTTTCTCTGTGATAATTGAGCTCAACCATTCAGGAGTCATGTAACCTCGGGTTCCCCTTAGAGTCGCTACAACTCGGCTTTTGTCCTTATCAATTAGTTTTGCCAATCCAAAGTCAAAAACTTTTTGACTCAAAGTTTTCATCTGAGAGGATGTTTTGGGGTTTGACATCCAAGTGAAATATTTTCTGTCGACATTCGTCATGGAGATAGGCTAGCCCCTTGGCTATATCAGTGATGATCTTCCTTCTGGATTCCCACCCAAGAGTGAGCTCATGATGTCAATATCCATTTATCCTAGGACCCATTGGACATGTACTCGTAAACTAGAAGCCTATTAGAGTTTTCAAAACAAAATCCGATCAATCTCACCAAATTGACATGGTGGATGCTGCCTATGGTCTAAACTTCAGCTAAGAATGACTTCTTAATTTGACTTACACCATTGAGATGCTTCACTGCTACTTCGGTGCCATCACTCAATGTCCCTTGAAAGACTAACCCGAATCCTCCTTCCCCGAGCTTTTTGGTGAAATCATTGGTTGCGGTTTTCAAATCATAGTATGAGAATCGTGTAGGCATTCCCGGTACTTTATCTATAGAAAACGCATCATCAAGCTCCTCCGCTTCTCTTTTCATTTTGAAAAAAAAATGCAAGATCCAACCAAAAGACATATGCTGAAGAATGCTCCAAGACTAGATCCCAGGATGATTTTGCCACTTCTCGATTTCTTTCGTGGAAAACCTATTGGCGGCGATGATTGTTTGATTGGAGAATTCTGCACTTTAAGAAATACTGAGTTGTTGGTCAATCCTTGCTCATCGTTTATAAGAGAAAAAACTTCAAACAGTAATGAGCAACCTCTCCATGGGACATAATAGAATAAAGCGGCTTTGCACGAACAATTTCTCAAACAAGCGCTCTTGCAATCCTCCAATCCTGTTTTCTCATCCAACTGATTATCGTTGTACCTTAAGGTAAAATAACCAATATTCTTAAGCTCCAAAAGACTATGATACTGAGAATAATTGCAAGAAATGGGAGTAACAAGGGAGCATCCGAGGTTGGGTTGCTTATAACTTATTTGCTTGAATTTCCCTGTTACATTGCTGCTTCCCTCAAAACAACTGCACTGCCCGTTGAAAGAACATATGCCGTATCTGCCACAGGCCATTGGATGCCCACAGTGACCGATACTTGACGTGAGCAAATCCGCCACAGACCTGATCAATTCGAATTTTCCCCATTCGTAAACCTTCAAATGCCCGTCAGGTTCCAGCCTCATGAACTGAGCTGTTGACCCAAGAGGGATATTTTGACCATTGAAGCTTCCGTTCTCAAAAACAACATACGCTTCCCTCAAACTAGTGAAATTTTCGTATCCTGCTAAAAGGGATTTATAATAGACCAACGGTGGATTAACTTCCAAGTAGCAGACCAAAAAAACATCAATAGAAAGAGAAAACAAGCCTCGGCTGAAGTCTGAGGATGATGTCCTGGCTATCAGCTTTTGCCCGGTCACCAACTTTTGCCCAAGAAGTAAGCAGTCAGTGGGGTGATCAAAAGACTGCCAAACCGTCACGTTGTTTCGATCAAAAAGCACAAGGTTTCCAACTTCAGTGAATCTTAAGCCCGTGACAGATTTTCCTCCGGTGTTGGTAGACCATACCATTTCTCCATTGACGTCTTCCAATATCAAGTTCCCATGGCCCGTGAATTTCAATGTTGCGTTAACTTTCACCGGACTATCCCGGTTAGCAGACCAGACTAACTGGGGGCCGCTTATAGAGGTCGATGTGTGGGAATCGTACATACTTGCAAACATGGCGATACCAAAGAAACATGAAGTTCTATTGGAAAAGCAATAGAAGCCGGAAATGAAGTGTGAGGTATTGGATAGGGAAAGGACCGGATATTTTTTATTTTCTAACTCCTCAAATGAGAAGGTGTTAATTGTTGGGTTGTTGATCCATGTAGTGGATAAATTGGCAACTTGCTGGTACTTGAGTGATTGGGCGTTGTTCAACTGTGCAGAATAGATGAAGACGGTGATACTAATAGCAAATGAAATGATCAAACGCAGACTTGGTTTACCCATTACTAGCTAGTAGATCTCGATCGTTTCTGATCGGCGGGTTATGGAAAATGGGAAGAAAAGGGGAAAGACTACGGAGGAAATCAGCCCATGTGTTAAAAGGACCCATGTGTGAAAGGGAAAGGCATGTGTTTACCAATTTTTTCCTCAATCAAAATCGACAGAGATTTCGGGAAACAAAGCCAACAACAAAAATAAAGGCGAATGTGACTTGTCTCCACAAACGGATTTGAGGTTTCTTGCCGTATTTCAGGACTTTACCGCAAGAGAAATGGCAAATGAATCAAATGCTATTTTTTGGTGGTGATGAGTTGACTCGTAAAAGAAGACCGTCACCCGCCAATCTTCAAGAACAGAATCGACCCATTGATTGGGGGAAGTGGATTGATGGTTTAGTGAAGTGGGGTGTAGAGGAAAAAAAAATAAAAAATGGACTTTATTATTTTTCCAAGGTAGAAATACAATCAAGAAGGACGGTTCCTCATCGAAAGTAAGAAAATTAAGTTAATCCTACTCCTATGAAGACAAAAATTAAGAACAAAGTTAAGACTTTGATTTGTTGAAGGAGTTTACAATGAAGTCAAAAGCGGCTATTTATAGAAAAACAAAATGTGCAGGAAATAACTTCCTAACTTCTCACTACTCTTTATCATCTTCCAAGTGTCCAAATAACTTCCCACAAACACCAAAGTGTGTAGGAGCATGCCACTTGTTCAAATAACTTCTCTTTAACTTCAAAGTGTGTAAGACGGTGACAAGTGTCCTGCACTTTATTAAAATACAAACAAATAAAAGAAATAAAAATAAGTTATATTATTAATACGAAATAATAAAATAGGAAGCATTCTCATAATTGCCACCTTTCGGTCGATTATCGACAAGCGGTGAAATATGGTACAAACAACATGCTAGTAGTCAAGGCTTGGGTTTGGCAGCCTTTTTAGACCTCCTGAAGCCCACACCAAGGATTTGGAATAAGAGAGAGATATAAGGGAGCAAACTTCTAATTAGTTTCATGCTTTGACTATCAATGCCTTGGGGCATGATTTGAGCATGAACTTGAACCATACAAATGTGTGAGGTCCAATCCCAACTGTGTAGGACTCATTCAAAAGTGTGGTCTAGATTCGTGCTTAACCCTGCCCCGAGGGCATGAAATAACTCCTCCTTGGTGTTAACCAAATACTATAAATGAGTTTATTCTTAATATTACTAGGGTTCTCCGCTCCATGCACACACAGAATCTCGTGCTCATTGTAATTTGAATAAAAATATCAATAATTTGAATAATACTAATGAATATAGTTAGAATGATTAGTAATTGAATATGGAAAAATTGTCATTTGAATAATAAAGAGTATGAAATTATAATTTCAATGCTTTGTTGGGTAGTTGCGTAATAATAAATTGCACCATGTTTTTTTTTTTTTTTGTTATTTACTAAGCAAAGAAATATTTTAGTAATCAAGGAATGAAAAGATTGGCTCATGTATTTGTTACGGTGATATATTTGTGGAAGAATGCATGCTGGTGACTTTGTAGAATGGAGTGTTGGTTTTCCTACAACGTTTAATTTGTTGAAACAAGGTAACAAGGATATATATAAAGGAAAATTAAAGAGTCTGTTGGAACAAGGTAGCAAGGATATATATATATATATATAT
>BPLS01032069.1:221947-244614 GCA_019656275.1 Rhododendron kiyosumense
CTTTCGATGGATCCGTGGCTTTCATTCCGGCATCTCACCTTATGGTGGATCCGTGGCTTTCGTTCCGGCATCTCACTTTATGGTGATTCCGTGGCTTTCGTTCCGGCATCTCACTTTATGGTGGATCCGTGGCTTTCGCTCCATTCAATTAGTGTCACATATTCTCACTAGGCAAGCAATCTTTGTATCCACCGTTTATCTAATCCCAACACATAGCAAAACATAACTCTCACACCAATACTTAGATTCAAATACACGTAAATAATCACATCTTCATCATTTCAATAAAGAAGCACCAAAAACCCACATCCTTCGCATAGTAAACCGACCCTTTATTTCACATCTCATTTTACCACCTACTGGAACCCCGTTGTGATATCTCCATTAAGAATCTAGTTTGCAATTACCTATAAAGATCCTCATCAATGTAGCACCCATCAATGCTTAGCAACCATGCACTCATGCCAAGTGATTCACCAAATCGTGTTTAACTCACTACAAGTATCCCGCGAGCCCAAAGTCTCAATCTCATGGAAAGACATCAAATAATTTACACATCGCGTCAAACATTCTACAACTTAATTTATCATCGATCGTATTATCCATCTAATCCATTTTCTATTCCAATCGTTTATAAGTATTTAACCCTTATGCTCACTAGTTCTCATATCCCAATAAGTAGTCATCTAGATCAACTAATCGTATCCCCATATATCCAATAGGTTAAATTAATCATTCACACTTTCAAGTTCTGACCATAACTGATCAAATAACATAAATTTAAGAAAGACATTTAAACCATTGAAAAATATACTTCTTCTTCGAGTTGATAGATCGTATGTCAGAAACAGAGTTCAAGCAACCTTACTACGGCCTCGCGAGTATAACTCAACATAACGGTGAAACTAGTGCAAAGACAGATTTGGGTCAACTTTGTATGCAAATCTGTTATCGCTCGGACATACCCATGATGCATGGGATGTATCGTTGGAAAGCTCTATGTGTCTAGTTTCTAGCAAAACAAACGGTGCGTCGTTTCGACTCCCGAGCTAGGAGTTATGACCATTTTACCAAAGTCCGCCGGTGCTGCCAGATTCTACGCGGGAATAAATAGAATTGATTGAAAAATCATAACTCATTCATCTTAAACCCAAAAATATTGAAACCAACGCCAAAAGTGGCACCACTACAAGCCCTACACTCAGTAAAAATCCCAGGTTCAGAAACGAGAGGAGATTAACCCAACAATCAAAAGAAAAACAGATTCGCAATCATTTCCGCCCCAGTCAACCAACTCTGCTTTAGAAATTCACCAAAAATTGTATATTTAACCAAATTACTTGATTCCAACGCCAATCTCTTCTTAACTTAAATATGCAGCTTCTGCAAAAGACCCAAAGCCACCCAAATTGTTCATCATGCCCAGAAAATTAAAAGAAGACAGCCACGTGCAGGTTCGCGCATCCAGAAAATAGCCAGTATTCAAAAATTCATAACTAATTGTGTGATTATCGGTTTTTCATGATCTTGGTACCGAAATCTTCGTATCGAAACGTACTTCAACTGTTATGAGGACACCAAAAATTAATTCCTATCAGAAGAGCTCCCAAAAGACAGATTACCAAAACCCACGAAATTTTCAGCATACTCAAGATTCATTCAAGACTCAAAGTAGATGATCAAACTTGATTCTTGTACATCCAACTAACACTTAAACATGTAAAGAAGGTAGGAGATCCCTACCTCGAAGGTTAGACGCATGCCCGAACATGGAGGAAACTTCGAAGCGCTCCGATCTTGAATTTTCTTGGATGGATAGGAAGCTCTCGTCGCGTAGAACAACTTTAGTACTTGGGATTTTTCAAAAATCTCACTCGTAGCAGATGAGATCGAAGAGAGAAGTTTGGAGGAGAGGTGGGAGGGAGAGAGGGAGTCGGCCGGGAGAGAAAAAGAAAGGGAAAAATGATTTCCTATCCCAATTTTTGACTTATATAGTACAAATAACACTTATACCCTTTCACTCCTATTGTGTTACGTCAACTCCCACAACTTACAAGTCATCTCACATTGACCCAACTCATATTTTCATCATTATCCATACTTTGATAATCCAAATACATATTAAACGTTTAAAATTTGAGAAAATAATTGTGGGTCTCTACATTTTCCCTAAGAACGATCCGGTCAATAACAACCGTTGAGCATTAAGGTCACCGGCCAAATCCAGTTTCTTCCTCAATGGCCAGAGTCACCCGAACACAGAAGATTAATTTCCCTGAACTTTCAAAATATGTTCCCATCAATATCCACAAAATTCTCACCAAAAAATTATTCGATCAACAAATGGTTTCACCAATCCGCATGCCAATTTCAAGAACCAAATAAAACAAATACATGTTCCCAATTTCAATCATTAATTTTCTAAAACAATAATTTAAGGAATACGGGAAAGTTCGCAAATACGTAACATGCTTAACCACTCACCTGGGTCCAAAGGTAATACAATCGAACAACGCAAAACGAGCCTAACCTGAACAAAGAATCATATAGCAATTATATCACTGACTCTATCAACATATCTAATATAAAAGCTAACCATGCCAAATAAAAGCTAAAGCTAAAAACCCAAATCACCAGCCAACCATGCCGCCACTTTATTCTTCCAAACTAACAATTTCGTCCACACATGAATTGAATACAAAGCATATTATCCTACAACATAAGATCAAAGCCCAAATCCATTTGGTTCTTTCTACTACTGTGAACATCAAAATTACTTCACAAACGTCCAATTCTTTGGCAATTTCCAACCGACTACAAGTCCACCGCATATCACCATAAATCGTACCCACCGCACACCGCCAATACAATCCAATAAATTAACTAAAAACTAGAACCCCAATTGAAAGACCTGATGGCTTTGTGAAGCGGCAGATTAGAAAACGAAGTAGATGAAAACTAATTACCTCAGAGAATCCAAAGAAGACCACTCCCAAACCCTTGATTGCTGCTCTCGACTCCGACTGTTGCAATTTTTCTCTCTCAAAATAAACAACCCTATTATAATATAATGACTTCCACCGACCCACGTTCTCCCCAAATAAAAATCCCTACTCCGTCAAAATATCTCCTAACGAGTAATTTTATAAAACTACCCACTAGTCACGAACACCCAAAATTATAGCCATCTAGTTAAACAAAATATCTAAAATTCTAACTGAGGTAAAAACTAAATTACTATGGTTAATTAAGCTCATACCCTTGTAGTTATAATAACGACAATTATATCTGTTGTGCATGCAAAAATAATTAATCAGGACCCAACTATAACACCCAATTAAATAATGGCCAAATTAGTTAATAAAATAAATTAAAATCCAAGGCCGTAACATTATTGCTTTGCCAGAAAATCAATTTCCTACCGGTAGGAACTTTTTCCCTACCAGTAGAACAAGTGAGAAATTCTTCGTAACCAGCTCAAACGTATAGCAGCTGCTCTACGTATTCAACTTCTACCGGTACGTCAAGCACAAATTTCAAATATTGGCCACAAATTTCAAATGTTGGCAAGTTCTACCGGTAGGACTTGTTTACCTACTGGTAGGAGATTGAGCTGCTGCAGTATCTTTCAGTTGTTTTCTTGAGTTGCTACAGTGCCTTTCAGCTGCTTTCCTATTCAATCTCCTGCAGTATCTTTGAAATGTTGGCCTTTCTGTTTTTAGTTTCTACCAGTAGAAGCTTTTCATCTATCAGTAGGCCAAGTTCTACCGGTAGGACTTGTTTACCTACTAGTAGGAGATTGAGCTGCTGCAGTATCTTTCAGTTGTTTTCTTGAGCTGCTGCAGTGCCTTTCAGCTGCTTTCCTATATCTTCCAACCCGCATTGTGAAGCTTTTCATCGACTCCAATGGGTTTGTTTGCACATTCTTTCAAATGTCTTAGATAGTATTACTTGTCTCACACTTAGAGTGGTATCCGATGGACTTAAATGAGCTTGTCGAGTTAATTGTTAGGAAAACTTAAATCAACGAAATGACGTGAACGGACTACGGATACAATGTGATACATTACCGCCTAAAATGAAACGAAGATCGCAGTGAGCAGTTGATGCGTGGGGTAGCCATTCGTTGAAATGAGAAACATGTAAGGTAAAAGTTGACGTCGACTGAACTTGAAGTTGGAAACCAAATGTATGAACCGGATATACGGGGTCCTACGTACCCGGAATATGAGTTGGATATACGGGGTCCCGAGGACCCGGAATGAGAATCGGATATACAGGGTCCCAAGAACCTGGAATGAGAATTGGATGTACAGGGTCATGATCACCTGGAATGTAGACTCGGTATACGGGGTCCTAATGCCCGGAATGTCTTTAGATTGATCTCGTGATGTGACAATGTAAAGGATTTCTTATGTGCCTATCTAGGACCCATAGGGATCATATGAGCTACTAAGCAGTTTGAAGGTAACCATATGTGGTGAATGTGTGAAGATCAAAAATTGAGTAAAAAGGAATTCAAAAGATAACAATTGGTCGATTGGCAAGAGTGAAGTGTTTGTTTAACTTCTTAAGTTCTGACATAGCGGTCGTGCCTTATCTATGCTACTCTGTTATCCGAAAGTCTATGTTTTCTCAACATCTCTCATTTCATTTGCATATAGAGTTTGCGTAGACTTTTTTACTGGACTAGTGTAGCTCAAGCCTTATATTATTTTCAGGTATCATTTATAATATCATTTAAAAAGTAATATTCATAATAATAAAATTATTATCCTTAATAGATATATACTAATATAATTATCCTATCATATTTATCTTCCTTTTATTTTAAAATCTTTTTTTTAAATTGCATGCATGCACACTCCTACCATCTCTCCCTCTCCTACTCAGTCTCTACTTTATCCCTGATCATATCTTCACTCTTATTTTCGTCCATCTCAAAACCCAAGAGTTAGAGCCCTTATTAAACTCAATTTTATCAACCTCTTTAAAATTCTCCTACATATACCCCATTAATCCGACCCTAGATCATACCACAATATTCCTCATGCCTGACCAGTCCAGAAAAGAGAGAAAAATCGGAGAGAACGAAGCTCCAATCCATGGAGTTTTAGAGAGAGAAAGTGAGAGAGAGAAAAGTGGGTTTTGTACCAACACCCAACCAAAATCCAATTCGATCATTCCAGACTCGTCCTACGACTCCTAGAATCACCAAACGTCATCTAACTTGATCCCAAGGTTCCCCGATCGAAAAACCCGAAGTTGTCTTCTCCAAATTCCAAGTTTCGATTTAAAATCAATTCGATCCGATTCAAGGTATTATAATCTCTCTCAATCACTTCTCTAAGTATATTTAGTGTTTTTTTATGCTCAACCCAATAGCCTAAATGGTTCGATGCATCGAAACCATGACCAAACAATGAAAAAATCGAAATCTGGACGCAACCTTGTAGCCGCAATGTTCGGGCCGCAAGAACCAAAGCTGAGTTTGCCACAAGAGGCTCAGCCACAAGGTCAACCCGGTCAGACCTTGCGGTTTGGACTATTTTGGTTCGAAAACGTTTTGCGACCTTCTAAACATCATTTTTGACCACCGAACTATTTTTCCTAGACTTTTCACACCTCAAAGATCATAACTTGTTAAGGTCATATTTTTTTTATTTAATTACCTATTTATTAAATTATTTATTAGTTATCTTTCAAAGTTTACAAACGAAAAATGTTTAAGACCTTCCAAACAACATTTTAACACCTAAACTATTTTTCCCAGACTCTTTGCATCTCAAAGATGATAACTTGTTAATTTAATATTTTTTTTATTTAATTTACTATTTATTGTTATTCTTATAGTGTTTCCAATCAAAATTACCTTATAAACCTTATTATTAATGCCCGAGTAATTTTATTTAGACTCCTTACATTCCGAAGATGAAACTTCGTTAACCTCAACATATTTTAATTAGTAAATTATTTATTATCTATTTACTTCACTTTCGGCCACTTTATTTAACGTCTTCATTTAAAATAATCCCGCGACCCTCCGAACCCGACTTTTGACACTCAACTGGTTGCATAGGAACTTTAGGACTCTTATCGACGTCATGATAATTATTCTAATATTTTTACCTAATTAATGTATTTAATTAGTCTTTAATCCATCTAATTTCTTAAGAATCAATTAATGAGAGCCTAGAAAATATTTTATTAAAATTTTATTAAAAGTTCTACTTCATTATTGACAACGTGGCCATACAAGAATAAATGCAACGGTCCATTCATAAAAAGTTGCATGATTGCAGTGCTTACTAATTGTTTTGTTTAATATTTGATTAATTGTATGTGGCACCATTACTTGATTTGAATGCTAGATTGGACCCTAGAGACATGTGGGGTATGCGAATAGAATTCACCTAAACGATGCTTGGTAATGGATGAATTGGAAAGTTTTATTTTTAGATTGCCTGCATGCGTGATTTTGAGATGTGATGAGATTTGTGATAAGATTGAAACTGGTGGGATCCAGTGATGAATTGATAGACTGGCGGGAGTCCAGCGATGATTGTGAAATAATTCGTGAAGTGGTGTATAAGATAGGCGAACCCTAGTTATGATTCAAGCATGATAAACTTTCCCCTTGTTGTAGTTATTGGGATGCACACTCGGTATATAACTTTGGTACGTCTCCGACAGCAAAGGGAAGTGACCTCATGGGACCGAGCATAGCTAGCGGTTGGGGAGGAAAGATCCCACGGAGGAGATCTTAGATTACACGTCAAGTTAATGGCTAGTAATAAACCGGTTTATGTGGAACAAACTCTGTTTTACTTTTTCGCATTACTATTATCCTGCTGCTTGCTAACTGTAAAGTAAGAGGGATAGTTGGGTTGGATTATACTACATGGTGAACTCTTTCACTCAGGTACGGATTGCCTGGCTTCAGTGCCAAATTTTGCAGAAAATCAAGAAGAGACACAGAATCCTGAAGGCAAACAGTTTTATGCAGAGGAGAATCCAGAGGTGGGAGTCAAGCCGGAATACACTTGGGATCCGTATCAATCCTAGAAGACAGCTCTTTTATTTTATCTAGTTTATTTCCACAAAGACTATTTTCAATATTTCCACAATGGATTGTAATAGACGAATCTTTATGGTGAATTATCCGTTTGGATTTTGAATTTAATTTAATAAATTTTTAGAGATCAATATTTAATGTCTCCGATTTTATTCCCAAAAATCGGGGCATTACAACTTGGTATCAGAGCTTTAGGTTCAAATCCTCGGCCTTGGGTAGATTGGGTAGATCACAATAGATTAAGCATATCACTACAAGATTTAAATGACATTATTTGAAATATACAGAAAACTAACGATAAATACATTTTCCTTGCTTTTATAGATGGACCCCATGTTCGCAGACCAACTAGTCGAGGAATGGAGCAGACTGGAGGACTTCTTGGAAAACACCCTAGGATCCGACTTCTCCTGCCAAGATCCGTACATACCAGCTGAGCTCCCTATTATGTACAGCCAGTATTAGCATCTGAGGGCGAATTCGCCAAACCAGAAGGAGGTATACACAACTTAGGATCCAAGCCCATGGAGAAGGTCTAATCTCGAGAGGGAAATCCGTGACATTCTAGAAAGCATACCAGGCTTTGACATTAGGAACGACCCCTATTACTCACATTATAGGGATATGGATAACCAGCTCCCGATTCCTACCCTAGATGGAAGCCGCAACCCTCCCAATACTCAAGAAGAGGATGAGATAGCCCAACTAGTTATAGAAGTGGAAGGTCTGCAAGCATTCATGACTGACACCCCGGATTTTCCCATGGGAGATGACTACTTAGCGGGGATGTTTCCTGCCCTTTATCGGATGAGACAGGCTCACCAGAGGATTACAGCTCTTACGGACTCCATCGCTCGCTCCACTGTTGAAGATCACAAAATACGAGGAATGTTAGCCTACATCCTGGGAGTAGAAGTGGGAATACAAGAGGATCCCGAAAAGGAAGAGGACCTCGAAGAACCCCCTGAGGAAGAGGATCCCGAAGAACTCTCTGAAGAAGAAGAGGACCCAGAAGAGCCTCCATTTCCAGGATCAGACCATGACTACCGTTTGGGCCCCTGGCAGCCAGAACAAGAGGAGCTAATAGTACCAAAGGAAGAACAGAATCAGGATGAAGAGATGGACGATGTTGAGCTGGAATTGGAAGAAGATGCAGGAAATAGCACTGATAGTGAAGATGGATTTTTGGCAGAACCAGAGATGGATGACTATGGCTGACTCTTACCCATAGATGCACCAAGAGACAGGGATACTGAACTGCAATGGTGGCTAACAAGCCAACGGCTCGAAATGCAAGAACCTCCACCTTCTCCAACCGCCGTACCAATAGAAGAATCCGACAATGAGTGTGAAGTCATAGACACCGACCATCCACCTCGTTCTAAGATGACTAGACCCGCAGGAATTCCATGGGTAGGACACCACTCCGACTATGATCCAAACACTTGGGTCTATATACAGTTGGATTCATTATACCCTTGCCCATTCAAGATCCGATCCCAGTCCGTTTACCTAGGGCCAGTAAAGATCCTAGCCCCATGCTATAATGGATACTATCTCATCGCCGTACCCCCAGGATTCCAGGAGCATTACACCGACCGCATCCATTATTCACGAGTCGCAAGGGCCCGTCCCGAGCAGGAACATCGTATCATTACAGAGAATGCCGACTTCACCGATCACATCACCTATGCAGAGATACTCATCCACCTAGCACCTTATAACAACCCAAACCCCAATGAAGGACAGCAGGAACCACTATGGCGAGTGACATGGCGTTGTTACGGGCTCACAGAGAACACCGTCGAAAAGCTGAGTCTTCTAGCACAGCATTTTCCTGTGCTTTTCGATTGATCGATTCCTTTAGCATCTACTAGTCATTTCACGCACAACACATTTTCTTTCTTTTCTTCTTTCTAGGAAAACAATTGTAGTAGTAAGAATTTGCTTGATTATTTTTTTTTGGAAAACAATTGTGGTAGTAGGAATTTTCTTGACTTTTAGTAACTACACATCTGAGTAGTAAGTTTTGACATGAATGATGTGTTTGATTTGTTTTGTTAATGAAATAAAGTTTCTTATGATGTTCTACTTACATGGATATAATAAATATACAAATATATATGTTCTTATATTAAACTCCCCCTTTACTAAATTATAACATAACGGTATCTAGATGGAGGAAACAAGAGACAACCAAAATAACGAGCAAAACAATGGACAAAATGGGGCCCCTCAACCCAACGGCCAAATTGGGGCTACTGAACTAGTACAACTTATGCAAGCATTCATTGCCGTTACGACTGCAAATAACCAAACCCCACGTGGAGCCCCGCACGCACCTTGAGGGCCAATGACCAGTAGTCAGGCATTGAATGAATTTTGCAAGCGTCGCCCGCCCTACTTTCAAGGAGAACCTAACCCCACAGCTGCGGAAGCTTGGCTGGCAGAAATCAAGAAAATTCTTGAAACCCTAGACATTCAAGAGGCCAGCAATCGAATTGCCCTAGCTATCTATCAGATGCAGAGTGAAGCTCAGCATTGGTGGGACCTGATGAAGACACCCATGATGTGGCAGCAATGACTTGGGACAGGTTCGAGGGAATTTTCCTTGACAAGTACTTTCCAGCACCTGTCAAACAAGCATTGGCCCTGGAATTCATGAACCTCGAGCAAGGCACAATGACCGTGACCCAATATGCAGCACGATTTGAAGAACTGTCTCGCTTTGGCACAAAAATCATACCTACTGATGACGACAAGGCGAGAAAATTTGAGTGGGGACTCAATGAGACACGCCGAGCAGTGGTGGCACAGACACTTCCCACCTACTCACAAATGGTACAATGCGCACTTAAGATGGAGAGAGAAAACTTGGATTTTAAGACAAGACGTGAGCAGAAAAAGACAATACCTGCAGTTGGAGGACCTATCCGCACCAACCCTAACAATAGGAGTGCCCTAACCTCCTAACCCTACCACCAAAATCTTCCCCACCCCAACCATTACAATTCAACACAACTTGGAGAAACCCCAACCCAGGGTTCAATCGAATCCCTAACCCAATCCAAACCAGATCCAAGTACCGAACCGAGGCCCAAACCCTAATCTTGGACCAAACCATAATCTCCTTCCCCAGAATCAAAACCTAGACCACCGCTTTTATTACTACCTAGAGGAGGGACATATCAGGAGGAATTGTCCTAGGTTGAACGGCACTGGAAGCTATAAAGGACCGCCGCAAAATCAGATCAGGATTACAGGATTTGGAAATCAGAATCAAAATCAAGCTAGGCCGGTTGGGAATGGTAACCAACCTGGAGGACAGAACCAGCCTCATGGTGGGTAGAACCAACAGCCAACTCGCCCTTTCTAGAATAGCGGATCAAACGGACCAATCCAGCCCAATGCTGGAAGGGTGTTTGCACTACAAGGAACAGAAGAGGAGATGGACCCTGAAGTAATCCAAGGTACCCTTACTCTTTATACTACATGCGTTCAAGCACTATTTGATTCTGGAGCTTCTCACTCATTTATATCTGCCGCATGTGTATCTACACTTGGATTAGAAACTGAACCTCTAAAGACAACTATGCATGTGACCTCACCATTAGGGGGTAAGATTTCGGCAGCACAAATTTGTAAAGGGTGCGAACTAGCAGTATCGAACCTGCGATTAACATGCGACTTACGAGTAATCGAAATGACGGACTTTGACATCATACTCGGGATGGACTGGTTGACTGCGCACCGAGCTGTCATAGATTGCCATCGAAAGATGGTGACAGCATATTCGCCAGACGGAACGTGTTTCAAGTTTAAGGGGGATAGACAAGACCCATCTGCACCCCATGCGCACGAAACGAAGTGGCATAGAAAGGTCGCTGGATGGTTAACGAGTCTCAATTTGGAGGAAACGGACCGAATGGAGTTGGGCCTCCCTCACATCGTCTACGAGTACGAAGACGTATTTCCAAAAGAATTACCAGGATTACCGCCGCCAAGGGAATTGGATTTCACCATGGAGCTACAACCCGGCACGGCCCCAATCTCGATGGCCCCGTATCGAATGGCTCCAGCAGAGCTACGAGAGTTGAAGACACAGCTATAGGAACTCTTAAAAAAGGGTTTTATCCAACCTAGTACCTCACCATGGGGAGCTCCAACGCTATTCATCAAAAAGAAAGAAGGAATGCTCCAACTTTGTATCGACTACTGCCAACTCAACAAAGTCACCATCAAGAACCAATATCCTCTACCGAGAATAGACGACTTGTTCAACCAACTGAGAGGGTCGACTTGTTTCTCAAAGATTGATCTAAGATTTGGATATCACCAATTGCGAAATCGAGATTGTGACATACTTAAGACGGCGTTCCGCACATGTTACGGACACTACGAGTTCATAGTCATGTCGTTCGGCCTAACCAATGCTCCTGCTATTTTCATGTGCCTGATGAACCAAATTTTCATGTCGTACTTAGACAAATTTGTGGTAGTGTTCATCGATGACATCCTTGTATACTCTCCAACGGAGAAAGAACACGAAGACCACTTGAGAATTGTTCTCCAAGTACTTCGCAACAACCATTTGTATGCGAAGGCCAGCAAGTGCGAATTCTGGATGAAAGAAGTCAAATTCCTAGGACACGTGGTGTCAGATAAAGGAATCTCAGTCGACGACAGCAAAGTAGAAGCAATCATGGACTGGAAAAGACCTTCTACGGTGTTCGAGATTAGAAGTTTCTTGGGATTAGCTGGCTATTACAGAAGATTCATTCAGGATTTCTCCATCTTGGGAAAACCATTGACGCGATTGACCCCAAAAGGGGTTAAGTTTGAATGGAACGAAGCATGTGAGAAATCCTTCCAAGAACTTAAGAAGAGGTTGACTAGCGCTCCTCTATTGATCGTACCCGAACGAGACGTAGGGTATACTGTGTACTGGGACATATCCAAAGATGGATTGGGAGCTGTACTTATGCAAAATGGAAAAGTTGTTGCTTACAAATCCCGACAGTTGAGGCCGCATGAAAGGAATTATCCGACTCACGATTTGGAACTGGCAACAGTGGTATTCGCCCTAAAGTCTTGGCGACATTATCTATACGGAGAGCAGTTCAAGGTATTCACAGACCACAAAAGTTTGAAATATTTGTTTACTCAGAAAGAGCTAAACATGAGGCAAAGGAGATGGGTGGAATATTTGGAGGATTTCAATTTCACAATGTCCTACCATCCTGGAAAGGCAAACGTAGTCACTGATGCGCTGAGCCGCAAGAACCGAGGACACGTGGCTAGCTTATCCATGAGAGAATGGAAGATGATGGAAGACCTTAACGGATTCAAGCTGCAGCCATCCGCAGAAGGTGCCGCCGCTTGTCATTTCGCCATGGTCGCCACACCAGCCTTACACCAAGAAATGCTTTTAGCCCAAACCTCTGAACAAGAATGTGATTTCATCAGATACCAACTCTCAATTGGAAAAGCAGCAGCTGGGAGGGAAATTCACGCTGACAAGAGCCTTCACTTCCAAGGAAGAATTTTTGTACCTGATATCGGTACCCTTCGGGAAGCAGTACTTTAGGAATTTCACCATTCCAATTTCGCCGTCCACCTAAGGAGCACCAAGATGTACCAAGACCTCCGCCGACAGTACTGGTGGGTTAGAATCAAGAAGGATGTGGCCAAATACGTCTCATCATGCCTCACCTACCAGCAAGTAAAAGCGAAACGTCAGAAGCCCAGTGGGACCCCACAACCATTACCTATACGTGGATGGAAGTGGGAACATATTGCCATGGACTTTGTGACAAGATTGCCAAGGTCTCCACAATCAAACACCACCATTTGGGTGATAGTCGATTGTTTAACCAAATCCGCCCAATTTTTACCCATGAAGATGACGAACTCAATGGACTCTCTCAGTAGACTCTACATCCGAGAAATCGTGCGATTAGACGGTGTACCCATATCCATTATGAGTGATCGAGATTCACGATTTACGTCGACCTTTTGGGATAGCCTGCAGAAAGCATTAGGAACCGACCTTCGCCTCCGCACCGCATTTCACCCACAGACGGACGGACAATCTGAGAGAACAATCCAAATTTTAGAAACATGCTCCGTGCCTGTGTTTTGAACTTTAAGGGAAGTTGGGAACGACACCTACCCTTAGTCGAGTTTGCCTATATCAACAGCTATCAATCCAGCATCGACATGGCACCATACGAAGCTCTGTATGGGTGACCTTGTCGATCGCCAGTTTGTTGGGCTGAAGTAGGAGAAAAAAGCTTACTAGGACCAGAGTTAGTCTGAGAGACAACAGAAAAGATCCAAACCATTTGCCAACGGCTCCTAACCGTGCAGAATCGACAGAAGAGCTATGCCGACAAAAGGACCAGACCATTGACCTTTCAGGTTGGAGAACATGTGTTCTTAAAGATCAGACCACGAAAAGAAGTTATCCGATTTGGAAAGAAAGGAAAACTGTCACCACGATATATTGGCCCTTTTGAGATCCTCGAGAAAATTGGAGAAGTGGTGTACTGCCTAGCACTACCGCCACAACTGGACCTAGTTCACAACGTGTTCCACGTGTCAATGCTCCGAAAGTACATGGCACATCCTTCCCACATCATCAATTGGGAAAACATCGAACTCAACGAGGACGTCACTCTCAAGGAACAGCCAGTGGAAATCCAAGACTATAGTGAGAAGTGCATTTGAGGCAAAACCATTCAACTCGTCCGAATCCTTTGGCGACATCGAGGAAATGAGGAATCAACCTGGGAACGAGCGGATACTATGCGCGCCAACTATCCGAATCTATTTCCTCCTAAAGGTACACTTTAATTTCGAAGACAAAATTTTGTTAAGGGGAATAGGTTGTAACGCCCTGTAATTTTATCATTTATAATATCATTTAAAAAGTAATATTCATAATAATAAAATTATTATCCTTAATAGATATATACTAATATAATTATCCTATCATATTTATCTTCCTTTTATTTTAAAATCTTTTTTTTAAATTGCATGCATGCACACTCCTACCATCTCTCCCTCTCCTACTCAGTCTCTACTTCATCCCTAATCATATCTTCGCCCTTACTTTCGTCCATCTCAAAGCCCAAGAGTTAGAGTCCTTATGAAACTCAATTATATCAACCTCTTTAAAATTCTCCTATATATACCCCATTAATCCGACCCTAGGTCATACCACAATATTCTCCACGCCCCACTTGTCCAGAAAAGAGAGAAAAATCGGAGAGAACGAAGCTCCAATCCATGGAGTTTGAGAGAGAGAAAGTGAGAGAGGGAGAAAAGTGGGTTTTGTACCAAGACCCAACCGAAATCCAATTTGATCATTCTAGACTCTTCCTATGACTCCTAGCATCACCAAATGTCGTCCAATTTGATACCAAGGTTCTCCGATCGAAAAACCCAAAGTTGTCTTCTCAAATTCCAAGTTTCGATTTAAAATCAATTCAATCCGATTCAAGATATTATAATCTCTCCCAATCACTTCTCTAAGTATATTTAGTGTTTTTATGCTCAACCCAATAGCCTAAATGGTCCCATGCATCGAAACCGTGACCAAACAATGAAAAAATCAAAATATGGACGCAACCTTGCGACCGCAATGTTCGGGCCGCAAGAACCAGAGCCGAGTTTGCGGTAGAAGGCTCAGCCGCAAGGTCAACCTGGTTAGACCTTGCGGTTTGGACTATTTTGGTTCGAAAACGTTTTGCGACCTTCTAAACATCATTTTTGACCACCAAACTATTTTTCCTAGACTTTTCACACCTCAAAGATCATAACTTGTTAAGGTCATTTTTTTTTATTTAATTACCTATTTATTTAATTATTTATTAGTTATCTTTCAAAGTTTACAGACGAAAAATGTTTACGACCTTCCAAACAACGTTTTAACACCTAAACTATTTTTCCCAGACTCTTTGCATCTCAAAGATGATAACTTGTTAATTTAATATTTTTTATTTAATTTACTCTTTATTGTTATTCTTATAGTGTTTCCAATCAAAATTACCTTATAAACCTTATTATTAATGCCCGAGTATTTTATTTAGACTCCTTACATTCCGAAGATGAAACTTCGTTAACCTCAACATATTTTAATTAGTAAATTATTTATTATCTATTTACTTCACTTTCGGCCACTTTATTTAACGTCTTCATTTAAAATAATCCCGCGACCCTCCGAACCCAACTTTTGACACTCAACTGGTTGCATAGGAACTTTAGGACTCTTATCGAGGTCATGATAATTATTCTAATATTTTTACCTAATTAATGTATTTAATTAGTCTTTAATCCATCTAATTTCTTAAGAATTAATTAATGAGAGCCTAGAAAATATTTTATTAAAATTTTATTAAAAGTTCTACTTCATTATTGACAACGTGGTCATACAAGAATAAGGGCAATGGCCCATTCATAAAAAGTTGCATGATTGCATTGCATTGCTTAGTAATTGTTTTGTTTAATATTTGATTAATTGTATGTGGCACCATTACTTGATTTGAATGCTAGATTGGACCCTAGAAACATGGGGGGTATGCGAATAGAATTCACCTAAATGATGCTAGGTAATGGATGAATTGGAAAGTTTTATTTTTAGATTGCCTGCAGGCGTGATTTTGAGATGTGATGAGATTGAAACTGGCGGGAGTCCAGTGATGATTGCGAAATAATTCGTGAAGTGGTGTATAAGATAGGCGAACCCTAGTTGTGATTCAGGCATGATAAACTTTCCCCTTGTTGTAGTTATTGGGATGCACACTCGGTATATAACTTAGGTACGTCTGCGACAGTAAAGGGAAGTGACCTCATGGGACCGAGCATAGCTAGCGGTTGGGGAGGAAAGATCCCGCGGAGGAGATCTTAGATTACATGTCAAGTTAATGGATAGTAATAAACCGGTTTATGTGGAACAAACTCTGTTTTACTTTCTCGCATTACTATTATCCTGCTGCTTGCTAACTATAAAGTAAGAGGGGTAGTTGGGTTGGATTATACTATGGGGAGAACTCTTTCACTCAGGTACGGATTGTCTGGCTTCCGTGCCAGATTTTGCAGAAAATCAAGAAGAGACACAGAACCATGAAGGCGAGCAGTTTTATGCATAGGAGAATCTAGAGGTGGGAGTCGAGCCAGAATACACTTGAGATCCATATCAATCCTAGAAGACGGCTCTGTTATTTTATCTAGTTTATTTCCACAAAGACTATTTTTAGTATTTCCACAATGGATTGTAATAGACGAATCTTTAGGGTGAATTATCCGTTTGTGTTTTGAATTTAATTTGGTAAATTTTTAGAAATCAATATTAAATGTCTCCGATTTTATTCCCGAAAATCCGGGAGTTACAACTAATCCGAAACCATAGCTTGCATGCCTAGAGTGCTTGGAGTGTGGACATTACTTTTGGAAGAAAATCAATAGAGTTACCTATCCATCTTAGTAAATTTCTTTTGAAAGATGTATTTGTAACTAAAGTTGTGATTCTTTTGACTTGGAATATTGTAACTATTAATTCTCATTCGAAGTTTGATACTTATGCCAATTTGGGGCTGTCGAGCCGATATTTTGATATTTGGTAACCTCATGGACTTGGAAGTATTATTATGGGAATGGAATTATAGTAATCTTTTGGGTATGATATGGAATATTGTGAGGATTTATTTATGAAAGTCCTTTATATTTATGTTAAAAATCGAGGGCGTGACACGCCGTTCACTGGAAGACTCCATTGCCGAGCTTCCTTTTCCCTCTCTTCTGGTAATCTCACCTTCCCACTCTTTGAATTTATGTTAAAATAGGTATTTCACACACACACACACACATATATATATATATATATATATATTAGAAAATAGAGTGAAAAATACAAGACACCCAAATCACACGTAATACACGCACACCACCACAAATTGGCAGCCCTGGCTGCTAGCCACCCTGTGCTACTTCATCTCACCACTCCACCATATCTCTTTCTCTTCACGTGTTCGCCACACGCGAACCCCTAAAACTCCTTCCGGCAAAGAGTTTGAATTCGAGACTCGCCGCCGTAATGAAATTAGCCCTAAAAATAGGATCTCAAAAGCCTAATTTGAAATTCTTGATTGTTATTGACTGATTTTAGACTGAAGTTCAGGGAATATTGAAAAATTGAGGTATCCACTTGGATTTCTAAAATTTACGTGAAAGAAATAGAATACCTAAAATTAGTAGATCGAGAAATTAGACTTTTAATGCACTGATTGACCCTAAATTGTCTAAAGGACTATTCTGACATTTAAAATAAATGACGTACACTACCCCAATTATGGACATTACTACCTAAAGTAACTAGTTAAATTTCGCATATCAGAATCTCAGCAAACATCAGAATATTACGTGTTTAGGTGTAAGTACTGTGAAGTGAGGTGAAGCGTGTAAAGTGACCGCTACTTCTTTTGGTGAGTTGCACATACCTTAGTTACATGTCTTTTTTGAATTTTTTGAATAAAATGCCATTGCTTGAATTTGCAAAAACTGTGGGATTTGAACTTCTTACTTGGTTTAATAGCTGTTGTTAAATAGAAATACATGCGATGGCTTGTTTATAAATCTTACGTGTTAGGGTTAATGACTAGACCATGGCAATATGTTTTGGAAACTGGAATTGTTACTTGTACATGTTTGTGATAATATGATTCATCAAACAGTGTCCCAAGCGCTAGGGGATGGGTAAAGATACTAGTGGCATGAAGTAATAAGGTAGGAGATGCAGCCAGGCATCACCGGGTATTGATATCATACCACACTTCAATGCGGTCGCTCCCCAATCGACTGACAAAAATATCGTTGAATGATATTATCGCTCAAATGTGCAAAAGTTGAAAGAAAAATGAAATGAAAAGGTTCATCTCTTGGACCAAAGAAATGAACTTATGGACTAAAATGCATGTACTGGATGTTCAATGAAATATTTGGATTGTTGCTTTGAACTGTTTTATAATGTGGGGTATTTCCATGGTCAAATTTTATAACTTAGGTAAATGTTTCTCACCCGAGCTTCGGTTTATGAAAATCTTTTTCAATTTTTCAGGTTAAGGTAGATAGCAAGTTGTGGACTGAATGAGGTGCTAGAATAACCGTGGAGAATCATGTGTAGTCTAATGGTTTGTAATTATTATATTTATACACTTAAAAGCTCTGGGATTATGTTAATTATTCTACGTTTCTGCATACTTTGCTTATATGGTTTGAAATGACAATGCGAGAAATCCCTAAACTAGAATATGAGCAGGCCTTCGGCGGCTTAACACCCACTTGACCAGTCATGACTTCCAAGGTAGGTTTTACATTGTGACAAAATTGGTATCAGAGCATTAGTTTACGAATTTCTTAAAACCCAGAGCTTTAGGAGTCATGCACCTACACAACAGTTGCACCAACTTATGTGGCGTAGTGTTCTATTTGTTCTACCTTTAAGTTGATCTAGTTGATCTTGTATTTGGCGATAATGTCTTGAGTTAGACAAGAATTGATGTCAAACTACCTAGTGGATTGAGAATTAACGAGAATTAATGGCACTGAGGAAATCCTTTTGGACACTGAATGGCATCATGCCTTTATTTAGTAATGGTCTCAGACCCAACACTCTATATGGAAGGAGGCTCTAGTGAATATGGGTGATGTGAAACGTTAAAATGTGGTCACAAACTACACAAGAAGCAAAGAATAGATTGTGTGAAATTATGAAATGCAAGTCCTAGAAAGCAGTCAACGTTAAGACTTTATTTTATATCTAACGGAAGGCATGGGATAGGATGCTAAATTCTCATATGAGACAACCTGAGTAAACTATATTTAAAAAAAAATAAAAATGGAGAAGAAACGACTTAGGAGAAAGATAATCAGAGTGCATAGTGGAAGCGTGGCTATCAAGTGTACCTTTCCAAGAATCTAGAGCTATAAGATCACACTCATTATAGATGAAGCCTAGTTGCTTGACTCTCATTGTGTCAACATTGTTAGAAGTCCTCTTGACATAAGGTAATTTTGTTAAATCTATTTGTGACATACAATCTCTTTATTGATGAATCTCATTTGTTGCGCTGCTTCAGTTCCTTCTTTGTGTTTCTTGTGATCAAATATGAACTTGATGGGCATATTTTGAATCAGCATTGCCTATTTCTTAGCATTGTTTCTCTACTGATTTTCTTATAATTGAGCATGAACCAAATGAATCTAAATCGTACTCATTGCCTCCACCTTCTTAAAAGTAATTATCTCTACTGCTATTCTTTATTCTGGAATGAAATAGGAGAATTGTTCCATCGATTGTTTGAAGTTTGAACTCCAATAATTGTTCACTGCTCTCACATTGCAAGATGAAAGCTATCACTCCCTGACTGTCCCGTACAGCCCTTGAACACTGATTATTGTTCTCCAAATTATTTTTCTGCCTTTATCAGATGATCACTAGTCTTGGATGTTTGGTTTGAAATGCGTTAGGCCGATGTAATTTCAAGAGAAATATCTAGATTAGTCTCTAAACTCTCAACAAAATCCATTTTCAACTTCTTTTGAACTATGATGCAATACTTTGATTCTATTGCTTCATGTGGTATTCTTTTGAACTCTATTGTGAAACTTTGATCCAATTAGCCCTTGTGGTCTTCTTTTGAGCCTTTGTATAACTTTGTTCCGTTTTCTTTTTGTGAATCCTAATGGTGAAATCTCAGAAATTCTTCTATTCAGCCCTCATTATATTTTCTAAGATGTGCATGTGAGTAACTTGATTAATTCTTAGACTCTGTGCAATTCTATTTTCAGCTCCTTTCAAACTCTTTTGTAAACTTGGTTTCATTCGGCATATGTGGGTTCAATGAATGAACGAAACAAAAATTGTTCATTTTCTACTTCCATGCCCCTTTGCTTTTGAACCCAATTCCTGTTGGAACAATTCAAAAGGGAATGTGTTGTAAGAAAGCTTAGAATTTCCTCGATTTCCAAATTTGTTATATGCTTAGATTTGTTCTTCTAAATGATTGCCTTGTCTGTTTAATCTAAAAATTTCTTCTACTCCATGGAACTTCCGAACTTGTTAATGTCCAATCTAATTATGAATCTTTTTCCTTGGATTTCCATCTATTACGAAACAGTAATTGACTCAATGACTTCTTGAACGTTTCAAACAAGTGATATAAGGGATAATTGGTAGAGTGTATGAAAAGGTCAAGGTTCTCATTTGGTAGAATTGTATACTTTTTGAGTTAGTGTTACAAGTTTTCAGGATTTCTCTCAGAGGGTATGTTGCTATCGAAGATGGAAAAAGAAATGTAGAAAGCTTTGGATATAGACACATGAAAAAGACTAAAAGCTAAAGCAAAGAGATGCGACGACAACAATCCTCACTCTTTCTAGATGGGACAGAAAGATTAGGGCACAATGATGACAAGTCATGATAAAGCATAGGAAAAACGGTGAGGAAGAATAAGAAAGGGATCACCTATATGTGATAATAGTTCAAGCCACGATAGGAAAATAAAAAATAAAAAAATTCCTCGCAATAAGTACTAGATGTAACTATTTGCCTAAAATACTAACTACTCTCTACATTAACTTTTTGAACTCCATGCCCAAGTAATTGTACGAATATTGACATCTAGAATCTGAGTCCAGATTAAGGAAATTTTCATCACTTTTGAGTAAATGATTCTAACCCTAGAAGACATGATCGATGCTAGTTTAGCCACATGTCCTTCAAAGCTTTATACGAGAAGTGTTGCAGAATATAGATATACCTCATAAAGAGTAACAAGTGGGAAGCGGATAACGTGCTAGGAACAAGTCGAGCGAAATTGGAAATGATGCGTGCCAAATATGTTGAACCAGGCAACCAGTAGCCGATCAAGACACAAGAAAGCTGACTATGCAATTCTTAAAAGAGGGGGGAAAAAATGCTACTCAAGCTTTGGGAAGATGCATTGCTTATTCAATTATTATCAACTATATACAAGTATGGAGGGCCAAACTTCTTAAGGTGGGAAGAAATGTAAAATTCTGACTTTTAAAATTCTAGTCACGTGATCCGAATAGGAACTCGACACTCTAATTTAATTCTAATAGTAAGTTAGACTATGCGAAGTGTGTCGTGATCCGAATGAATGTGTGAATTCTGATTTAATTTTTTAAATACTATGGGGCAATGAAGTTACATCTTACACACGACACGAGTTACGAGACATTGGAATCTTTCCTTTAAAACCGGACACCGCCACAATAATCCCCATACTTTTATTAGTCTATGTTGAATTTTCGAGATTTTTTGCAGACCAAAATCTGAACGCGTATGGATTGAACTCGAGCTAGCACAACACGTAATACGCTGTGTCAATAGGGGAAGGAAACAGGTGTAATTACTTTAACCTGTTTCACCGTTTCATATATCAGACAAAAGGGAATAAAGCCCTATTTTACTATACAAGGCAAAGGAAAAGATTAGGAACCAAAATAAAAAGAGAATAGAACTTCTGTACTGGTCCTCCACACTGACGGACACGCCGTTCGCTGGAAGACTCCATTGCTGAACTTCCTTTTCCCTCTCTTCTGGTAATCTCACCTTCCCACTGTCTGAATTTATGTTAAAATAGGTATTTCACGTATATATATATATTAGAAAGTGGAGTGAAAAATACAAGACACCCAAATCACACATAATACATGCACACCACCACAAATTGGCAGCCCCGGCTGCCGGCCACCCTGTGCTACTTCATCTCACCTCTCCACTGTATCTCTTTCTCTTCACGCGTTCACCGCACCTAAACCCCTAATATTTTCACACAAGCAAAACTCCTTCCAGCAAAGAGTTCAAATTTGAAACTCGCCGCCGTAATGAAATCAGCCCTAAAAATGGGATCTTAAAAACCTAATTCGAAATTCTTGATTGTTATTGACTGATTTTAGACTGAAGTTTAGGGAATATTGGAAAATTTGAGGTATCCACTTGGATTTCTAAAATTTACGTGAAAGAAATAGAATACCTAAAATTAGTAGAGAAATTAGACTTTTAGTGCACTGATTGACCCTAATTTGTCTAAAGGACTATTCTGGCTTTTAAAAAAAATGACACTACCCCAGTTATGGACATTACTACCTAAAGTAACTAGTTAAATTTCGGATATATAAATCTTAGCTAACATCAGAGCATTACGTGTTTAGGTGTAAGTACTGTGAAGTGAGGTGACGCGTGTAAAGTGACCGCTACCTTTTTTTGGTGAGTTGAGCATACCTTAGTTGCATGTCTTTTCTGAATTTTTTGAATAAAATACCATTGCTTGAATATGCAAAATATGTGGGATTTGAGCTTCTTACTTGGTTTAATTGCTGTTGTTAAATAGAAATACATGCGATGGCTTGTTTATAAATCTTACGTGTTAGGGTTAATGACTAGACCATGGCAATATGTTTTGGAAACTGGAATTGTTACTGGTACATACTTGTGATAATATGATTCATTCGAATCGGTGTCCCAAGCGCTAGGGGATGGGTAAAGATACTAGTGGCATGAAGT
>BPLS01032071.1:6986-121636 GCA_019656275.1 Rhododendron kiyosumense
GGGGATCTTCATTCTTCAGTTTTTCTTTGAATTTTTTTTAGGCATCAAATATCTAATTTGTTTGAGTAATCTTGCATTTCCTTCGTCATTTAAAACTGAATGGTTTGCCACTGTTTTGTTATAAACTGTGAGACTGGTGCAGGTCATTGATGATGTTCATCGTTGAAGGCTCAATGTTTCAAGGTATATCTTGTTATAGAATCACAATCTTGATATACTTTTGGTGAGATTTTAATACTATGTTCTTGTATATTATGAAATTGCTACAAAATGAGATATGCATATATGTGCTTTGTGGAACTGTATTATGTCTGTAAACAAAAGAAATGTACCTTTGCTGACTACATTTGCTGGAGTAATAACAAAGAAAGGAGAAGGAACAAATCAATTGTCTAAAGGGAAGGGGTATGCCCTCCTCTCCTAGATATAAAGGAGTTTTTGGGATGCCATTTTTCAATTTGGGACTATTATGCCCTTTAATTTTGGCCATTCTACCAATTGACCAGGCATGCCAAAGTCTCGATTGCAATTTTGCCCCTCGATTTCGGACAATTTACGGTTTGCCTGGGTTTTATTAAGCGCCACAGATTCTCTCTCTCCTACCGCTTCCCCATTAAAATCTTACAAACTCCAAACCCTCCTTCCACAAACCCCCTAGGACGACAACAACGGCCAACAACCCGACCTCCTCAATTGCAATTTTGCCCCTCGATTTCGGACAATTTACGGTTTGCCTGGGTTTTATAAAGCGCTACAGATTCTCTCTCTCTCCTACCGCTTCCCCATTAAAATCTCACAAACTCCAAACCCTCCTTCCATAAACCCCCTGGGACAACAGCAGCAACGGCCAACAACCTGACCTCCTCACCAAGCACGGAGAGATTGTTTGAAACCATACAGAGCACGACGGAGATGACAAACCAAGCCAGAATCATGTGAGAAGCCCGGAGGGGGGCGCATATAAACTTCCTCATACAGATAACCATTAAGGAACGCATTTTTAACATCCAACTGATAGAGAGGCCATTGGTGCGTAGTAGCAACAGAAATCAAAGTACGGACAATGGTCATCTTGGCAACTGGAGCAAAAGTCATAATCAATACCATATTCTTGAGAGAAGCCTTGCGCAACTAAGCAGGCTTTATACTGCTCCAAAGAACCATCAGAATGAGTCTTTGAAAACCCATTTGCAGCCAATAAGATTCTTACCCTTCGGGAGAGGAACCAATTCCCAAGTTTGAGTATTAGCAAGGCAGTGAGCTCGTCATTCATAGCTTTCACCCAATCAGGATCATTACAAGCTTCTTTATAGGTTCGAGGTTCAAAATATGTATGTATAAGAGATAAGAAAGAACAATAGTAAGAAGAAAAACAAGTATTAGTAAAACCAAGTCTTTCCGGAGGGCGACGATCACGAGTAGGATAGCGGTGGTCGCGCGGATCAGAGTCTGTTGAAGCAGAAGTAGGACGATGAGTATAGTGCTGAGGGAATGGAGGAATAAGGTGGGAATCAGAGGAGGCAGGGGGAACAACAGGGACATCAGACAATTTGAGATTACGAACATACTCCTCGACAAGAACTTCCGACGGGAATGGGTCAATAAGCACAAGATCCTCTTTGGTGACTGTAGTAGGTGCGGATGGTAGAGAGAAGAAAGGGAGATGCTCAAGGAAGGTGACATGCCTCGACACATACAGTTTCTTGGAGATAGGATCATAACAACGATAGCCCTTTTGTTGGAGCCCATGCCTCACGAAAACACATAAAACACAACGAGCACTGAGCTTAGTGCGATCGCGCTTAAAAGGAACAAAAACAGGTAGAACCAAACACACGAAGGAGAGAATAGTTAGGAACCTGACCATAAAGATGTTCATATGGAGATGAGCCAGAGAGAAGAGGACTAGGCATCCGATTCAGGAGATAAGCTGCAGTAAGGATAGCCTCGCCCCAAAATATAGCAGGCATATTGGAAGACAAAAGAAGAGATCGTGCAGTGTTAAGAAGGTGACGATGCTTGCGTTCAGCACGCCCGTTTTGAGAGGGAGTGTCAGTACAAGAAGATTGATGAATTGTCCCGTGAGTGGCTAAAAAATCAGTAAATTCACCTAGTGAATATTCCCTACCCAAATCGGAGCGAAGGATTTTGATTCTGTTGAAAATTGGGTTTGAACCATTGTGGAAAGTACGATAAATTGTGGAAAAATTAGATTTGCGTGTCAACAAATAGACCCATATAAACCTGCTAAAATCTTCCACAAACGAAACATAATACTGGGAACCACCTTTGTTGCAATGGGGGAAGGTCCCCACAAATTTGTATGAACAAGTTCAAATGGAGAAGTAGTGATAGAAATACTTTTATTAAAAATTAAAGTAGACATTTTGGCAAACTTGCAACCATTGCATTCTGAAATATCACTCACTGAAATGTTTCCCAAACGACCAGACTTAAGCAAAAGTTTCAAATGTTCACTAGATAAATGACCTAATCTAGAATGCCAAAGATAAAGGAGAAGACTTTTGATCTAAACTAAAAGACGACATGGCAGTGGTGGTAAAGTCAATGGGAACATGCAAAGTCTTCAAAACATAAAGCTCTCCAACCCTACGCCTGGTCCCAATCTGCTTCTTGGATGTCTCATCTTGCACAACACAACCAGAAGAGGAAAAGAACACATCAAACCCAGAGTCAGACAATTGACTAATTGAAAGAAGACTAAGAGATAATTGGGGAACATAAAACACATTTGGAATAGATAGTGAAGAAGACGAGGTGGAAAGAACAGAAACTACATGCATAAGAGAGCCATTGGCAGTATAAATACTAATTGGAGAGACAGGAGATACACAATTACTAAGTAAAGACAAGACATGAGTCATGAAGGGAAGAACCAGAATCGAATATCCATGTGGTAGATAAGATACTTGTGGTTTAAGAACCATGCAAACACTGGTGGTGGTTAGGGCAGAAGCTTGGGAATGACCCCCTTGAGTGGCAGCCACAAATGCACGATACTCTTGATACTGATCAAACAAGGGAAATGGTGGAGTACTCGCACTAGTAAGAGTTGCAAGGGCAGCAGGAGAGTGAGGATACTGCTGTGGTGGTCAAGAATACTACTGTGGGGGTCGAGAATCTTGCTGTGGGGGTCGAGATGAAGAGGCCTGTATTGGAGGAGAGTTATGTCCGTTCATTTGTAAAAGTTTAGGGCACACATGCTTCCAATGTCCCTTCTGATGGCAGAAGCTACACTCATCCATAGCAACGCAAGGCTTAGGCTCGTTTGTAACCTGAATCAACTGTGAAGCTGGAGTGGGCAAGAGCGGTGCTGAATGCACAATATGCGGAGCAGTTGGAGTGGCAAACACAGATTGAGAGAAAGATGCAATAGACCCCCCCTTGGATCGAGTTTCCTCATCTATAAGTTCACAAACTGCACCATTAACTGAAGGTAAGGGAGAACGATGGAGAATAGCCCCACGAAGGGGCTCAAAGCCTCAAACTGCCCACGAAGAGCCATGAGAAACTGTACAAGACGTTGTCTCTCATGGTACTCCATACAAGAAGGAAGTGTCTGAAATTTAGCAGGTTCCATTTGAGCTAATTGATCCCAATACCGTGTCATCTCATTGTAAAACTCCTGAATAGATTTATCCTGCTATGTGGCATGCCGAATGGATATCTCGAGTTCATACTGCTTTGCAAAGTTTGACTCAAGGTACAAATCCTGCAAGTAATCCCAAACTTCCTTAGCCGTATCATACTTGGAAAAGTTCATACCAATGCTTGGTTCGACAGAATTATGAAACCACATGAGCACTCTTCCAGTTTCCAGTTCCCACTTCGCAAAAGCAGCTGCATAACCTTCTGCTTTATGGTCAGAAGACTTTACTATGGATCCAGTAACATGGCCCCACATACCCTTGCCAACGACAAAATTCTTCATAACACTTGCCCAATATGCATAGTTATCCCCATTCAAACGAATACTTATCCCTCTATCCTCAGCCATAGTAATAGAACAAGAATATTTCAATACTCACAGACAACTCAAACGCAGTTACCAGATTAGATGCTTAACAGTAGGTAAAATAAACCTAACAAAGTTTTCAATAACTTAAACAGAGCTTCAAAGAATCAACAGGAACAATAACACCCCTAAATAGTGCTCAAAACTACAGATTAGGGCCAAACAGAGACAATAATACCTTCAAACAGTGCCGAAATAGGAGTCAGAAAAACTTCAGAGAAGTTTCGAGTGCCAATGGAGGTTGCCAATGGCCGGAAAACAATCACCGGTGGTCAGCGAGGGTCAGAAAATAGTCACCAGTGGCAGGCGACTACTGGGCTTTGCAAGTCGGTGGTTGGCGGCGGCAGTACGGTGATCGTTGGAAGTTGTCAATGTAGTAGGTATTGTTGGAGGTTGTCTGAATATGGGGAGAGAGAGAGATGCGATAAGCCCCTATCGGGCTCTGATACCATGATAGCTTGCAAAGGAGAGAGAACGTGGAACAACGTAACGTTCTATTGCATAATCCAATTGATTACAAGAAAAACATAACAAGCTAGGTTAAATAGAAAATGGGGAATATATTTTTGGCATTCTCAGAACTAATTACATATTTCTGTCTTCTTGCAGCTGTGGTTCCCTTTATATTCAGTTCTTCAAAATAGACATCCTGCTGATGTTGCTGCATATGGTAGATCTACTATCCAAAGGCACGTGCCAGTAGGGAAGTAGCTTCAGTTTGAGTTTAATAGAATTTATTATCTTTTAAACACTAAGTCATAATTTAACCTGCAGTTTGGAGGAGTTCATTCAAACATTCAGTGTTGGTGAATTCAGAATAGGGCTTCAACTTCTTTTTGCTTTCCATGGCCAAATCAGCACTGGAATATGTTGAGGGTCTTACTTACGGTGCACCTTTCTGAATGAAAATTGTAAATCTTGTAATGACAACTTACAGATGTCCTTCATGTTCTTTAATTGCAAAGTGCTTTGATACTTAGTTGCACGAAGCGGGAACGGGTGTGGGAGCTGAAGCGGGGGTGGAAGCGGGGGAATATAGAAGCTCCCAAGGTTGGGAGCGCGAGAGGAGTGTGTTCATATATTATGAAAATAATGTAGCATAGAGTATTCACTTTGAAAAGTACAATAATGTAGGATGTAAAAATATGGGCCAAGTTCTCCATAAGTATAAGAAATGGGCTAGTGGTACAATATATGATTTTCTTTTCAAGATATCACGACTTAGGCTACATATCTGAGTTCATCAAAGACCAATTAATAAAGCCAAGTGATAAATTCCTATTTTTCTATGCAAATAACATACAAAGCTCCCATCTTCGTAAGGAGTGAGCTCCCATCTCGATGGGAGCGGGCTCCCGTCAAGCTCCTTAGTTGGGAGCGCAAAAGTGGGCTCCCAAGGTGGGAGCGGCACCACTTTAGGAGCTCCCTGCAACTATGCTTTGATGTTTTAGTTAGCAGTGTCTTGTTTGTAAGGCGTACGTGCGTCGAAATTATAGGAAGGCCCTTCATTATATAATTTATTTGGCTTCTATGTGCAATATTTGCCAATGTGAGTCCTCTGTCATTTGAAATTTATAAGCATTTCTTTTCCGACTGAAAATGTTCTGAAGTCTTTTGGTGCTGATATCTTGTCCAGGGTATTGGAGTACATCAAAGATAAGAGAAACTATATCTAGGTGAAGTTGAAACATCATTCAAAGCTGTGTTGCTGGGAGATTCACCAAAGCTACATTTCTATAGAGAAATCAAAAGGCAGGAGGCAGAAACTTAAAGATCTCATACAAAAATATACTGTAAGTATCATAGTTGATATAATGTCTCATTCTCCTCATTCTGTAATTATGTGTATTTGGTCGTATTTTCTATGTCTGCAACATCTTTCTTACAATAAATTTACTGATGCGTTTTTCTTGTCAACAAGAAGTTTCAGTGTGTGACTAGCCTAGCTGCTTGCAAAATCTGAAGACTGGTGATTTAACTTTGTCTATTGATTTAATTATATGTACAGGAAGTAATGCAACATCCGGTACTGTTTATTAGCAACCAAGAAACAGTAGAAAGAGGGTTAAAACTGTCATCTGCACTGCAAGGTCCTCAACCCCTCATTGAGTCTTCTGACAAGAACAGGGAGATGCTGAATGTTTGCATGTGATCAGACTCTGTTCAGGGAAGGACAGGTATCTTTGTCTGTTTTATATTATGTATGTTGGAAACCAACAAAAACAAAACGGAGTCTTAAATGAATGTCAATTGAGGTTTGCTGAATGAGTCCCTTTTTTCCATTGAGCTCTATCAAGGGCATTGTGTTCCATGATAAAAACATACATCTTTTCGAACTACTCCCTCTAAGGCCATCTACTATGTATTTTGGAGTACTATAAAATCTGTTCCTCAATTGTTGCTTGCTTTCTCCTCTGCAGGGCTACATGGTTTTCAGATTGGAAAAGGAAAGTAGATTGTGTTTTGCAAAAGTTGCTCCTTGAGAAGACACCTGAGTTTGAACTCTTATATTCATCTGGGTTGAAGGCTTTTTCCCCCAATTCTCTGTGTTTCATTTTGACGTTGGATTTCCCTGGGACTTTTGTTTCTTTGTTTTATGCAGTTATTCCTATATCTTATGTTATGGTTGGAACATGGAAGTACCTTAGGTGCACAAAGCGGGAGTGGAAGCAGGAGCAGGAGCGTGGGAGCTAGGATATGTGGAAGTCTCAAAGGTTAGGAGCATATATATAAATTAATATATTTTATATAATACAAAATATTTATTTTTTATCTCACTTTTTTGGATAACAAACGTTTCAGCTCTCTATGCCTTTGAAGGTGTGCCTTTTAATGATTTTGTTGAGCCTTAGGTGAGTTTTTGGGCCCACAAAAAGACAAACAATTGATGAATGTCAGTGAGTGAGTTAGTAATGGCACTCCACTAACATATTATACTAATATTAAAAGGGTACACCTTTTCTTTTTGTTGTGGATTAGTATGGCCCGCAACTAACATATACTCCATCCGTTCCAAAATAAGTGACCCGTCCATAAAACGAAGACTTAAAAATAATACGTTTTCTACAAGAAAAAATTCCTACTTTTGTTTTATAAATTAATAAAAGAACTCATGGATATCTAGTAAATTATTGAAAGAAATTTGAATTTTTCTTGAAAAATAAATATTATTTTTAAGTTCTCATTTTGCGGTCCAGACACTTATTTTGGGACGGAGGGAGTATTATACTGCTAACATATATTAAAAGGAAGAAGAAAGATCTGTAGTCGTTGTTTTCCCCAAAAAGGAGTCGCCAAAGAACCAGACGCTCTGAGGTCGGTCAGTATTGCACTCCTCTGTCGACAGGATCGCGCTCATGAATCTAACTTTGGAGCGCAAATCCATGCTTCTGTGTTGGGAGTGGAGCCTGTTCACACGAATCCCACTACTAATGGAAGTACCATTAGCCAATTCTTAGCTTCCCAGTCTACAAGCATTGTGTACCAGGAAGAGCGCAAACAAGTGTGGTCTACCATTGGAAATATTTATAGAACTGCAATTGATTGTAATGGGCTTTGGAAGGATGAAAACAAGAGCTTGGGGAAGAGGAGGGCTTTAGCCCACCGATGGATATGGGTTGTCTAAAGCACAGGTCCACATTTTTGGAGGTAAATTAGCTTACCCCTAATTTTGATTTCAGCCTTCTGATTTGAGAAGTACTTTATCTATCCCTCTTAAATCCTTGTTTATTGCAAGTCTGACAATGGCTTTTCTTTGTTGGCTGGCATTATATAGGATCAATTGGAATCCAACCAACCAAATCAGTGGCTTATGCGGCCTTCATATAAGACAAAGTATTTGCTGCTTACACAAGGTGGACTGTCATCCAAGGATTCATTTTCTGCTGCGGGCCAGCTTCTAAGTTTTCCCCATGAAAGTTTGGAGAGCGAATGGGAAACAGCAAACCAATACCACTTTAAGAGCATGGCATCGGTCCACGTTTTGCGGCACATTTGCCTCAATTTCCATAAAGACTTCACTCTTGAACAGGTAGATCTTTTATTTGGAGGGCATGAGGATTTAGTTGTCGGTCAGGTTGAGCTATGCTGTCATGTTGGTTTTAACAACAGGACAAAATTGTCCATCAGGAAAAGTTAGAGCTCAAGTTGGTTTTGCTGAACAGGAATTACCATGTTTCCATATAGTAGAGACGTGGAGTAACGGTTAGCGACTGAAGCATTAAATCTACGCATCTTATTTTTGACTCACAGGCTTTGCAGTGGTTGGATATCGTCTCCTGTTCACTTCATTTTCTTTTTTTCCCCTGTGCACAATGCAAGGAAAAATACCTAAAATTAATTACGATATTAAGTACTTTTGCAGTTAAGGGAAACTTTTATTGGAAAGGTAACGTATGACTGATATGTGCGTATCAAGACGTTCAAGCAAGCTAATACGACTTTATTATTATTTTCCATGGATTTAGTCGAGAAACAAAATACTCCCTCAGTCCCAAGCAGTTCGCCCTTCATTCCCATATTCAAAGTCAAACACAAAAGTGGAGGGAAAATGAATTAGAGTTTAAAACGTAATCATACATTTTCAAAAGGGCAGCACTTTTGGAAATCCTTTTATTTGGAGGAGTAAGGATTGTGTTCCCGTAGAAAATTTGATTCCCCAAAAGGTACCAACTTTGTGGGATGGAGGGAGTACCTTATTTGTACAACTCTTGCAATAAGGGCCTTGCAATTTGCTCGAAGATACATTTTATCTGATATTGGGAGTTCGCTTTGGGCCCAAAATGTTAAGGCCGGCCATGCATGTTTCTTGTTTGCATACCAACTAACCTTTGGTTCTACGTTTTCTTTCTTTCCTTTTGGTTTTTAGCTGTTTATTTGTTTGCCTATTGTTATATTTCTGGTGTGTGCATGTGTGGTGGTGGTGGGGATGAGTCCAATGTTCTGATTGTCTGTGGAATGTCCATAAAGATCTTAAGAACTTTTCCCCCAGTTTGCTTAGAGCCCAAATGGTTAAAATATCAGTAAATATTGGAGATTAATGTCAACTGTGGTTACTAAATCTTATGTACACGAAATTCTGAAGATTTTTAACTTAATATTTTTCTGGTAGTATGATGGTTAGGATATAGATTTGTCTTATTTTGTTGCTTTCGGAGTCCTATGTTTGAGTGACTCAATGTTCCAGGATGATTATTCTATCTGATCAACCCTTCGTCTTCACTCCGCACTTGCAAACTGAGCTCACACAAAAAAGTTTTGCAAGCCATTCTAAAGAAAATGCTAACAGGATTTCGTTCAGTTCAACAATTAGATCGTATTGTATTAGGAAATTTTCCAGACTGTAAGATCTATTAAGACTGTACCTGACACGTATGATTTCCTATTGTTTGTGTAGGTTAACAGATCAGGTTCTTTCCTTGACCATCTTATTGAAATACAGTAGCAGCTACGGGCTGCCGCATACGGTTTGGTTGACCAGCTGACACGCTTAAGGAGATGTTCAACACTTTTTGAAAATCTATTCTCCAGCTCCTTTTTCGGTGAGACTGTTGCAAGTAGCGAGTGCTATTTTGCACAGAACCAGCATACCACATATATTTGCGTGTGGCCACAAAAGGTAAGCTTTCACTTTTAATTAAAATTGTGTCTATGAAACTTAAATGTCTAAAGCCTTGGATTGGGACAACGCTTCTGTATGCAGCAACTGCTTGGAACTTTGTGTTCTTTGTTGGTTGAAGAATGTCTGCTGCTAAAAACAGTTAAAAGTACTCATTTTAAAACTTGCCAAAGTGTCAAAGGTGCCACAAATAGGGTTTGTGTTTTCCTTGAGAAGTTTATTCTGGACTTTCAGAAATCTAAGGTGCTCATATTATTCATTGTAGCAAGTTAGTAACACTCGATTGGTTTTTTTTTCTTTCTTTCTTTTGAGTGGTGTTTCCCTTTGGTATCAGAGTGCTCTTACTAATGTAAACTTTCTACCAGGATTTACTGGATAATCTTTTGCTTGGCCGGGATAGTGCTCTAACCTTAGTGACAACACCTTTTCATCCTTATGTCATTTCGAAGCAAATGGATCAGTTTGTCTTGCAGAATTTCTAGATGGTAAAGGAGTTTGAGAGGCATCTGCGTGCTTTGCGTGAGCAAGATGAGGATAGAAGATCTGTCAAAGAGGTTCAACTATCTTGTTTTTGCAACATCACCCCCTTAACTAAAAAAACTGGCCAACATGACCCCTTTGACTATCAAAACTTGGCAACTTCACGCCCTCTCTTCACTTAATTTTGTGGATGGAAAAGGATCAAATGACAAATATACCGTTATGTAAAGTTAGGGAACGCTCGAAACACCCACACATTGAACTGTCAATCTCGAATCGCAGACTTGTTTGGAACCCTAAATTGAACCATCAAACCTATTCACTGAACAATCAAACCTGTTCGCCTGAAATCGTACATCTTTGCAACCGTGCAAAACCCTAAAGCTTTGATTGTTACACGGTAAGTTATGTACGGTTATATATCCATCTGTTTTGAGGCATGCATGTGGATTTAAGTAAAATATTGAAATCCATGCCGATGAACACTGATCGAACACTGATTTTTATAGAGGGCTTTAAAGATTGTGGATTTTTCTTTAAACTGAGTTGAATCCGTTTTGGGATTGAAGTAAAATCTGGGCTCAAAATCTGGGTTTGGGTGGGTTGTATTTGGGGCGTTCCTGGTTATGTGGATAGAGAGAGGAGAAAAAGAAGAATTCAAGTTCTGGGTTTGCGTTTGGAATGAGGGAGGAAATGAGTGTTATTCAAATTCTGGGTTTGATCTGAAAAAGGGGTTTGGGTGTTCCTGGTTATGGAGAGAGAGAAGAGAAGAAGAAGTGAAATGAGGGGTATTCAAAATCTGGGTTTGATATGAAAAAGGGGTATTCAAATTCTGGGTTTGGATGTTCCTGGTTAGGAGGAAGAAGTGAAGGGCATTTTGGGCTTTAGATTTCATTTGACATCCAAGTTATACAATTTTTCCGTCCAAAATGTTAACAAATTTGGATGGAGGGGGTGAAGTTGCTTAGTTTTAATAGTTGAGGGGATCAGGTCGGCCAGTTTTTTAGTTAAGGGGGTGATGTTGATAGTTGAGGGGGTGTTTTTGAAATTAAGCCTATATTAAAGAAGGTAGTAGATTCATACATAAACATATAAAGTATGCTACTCGCACAACATTTTGTACAACATGCTTGGGTGGCATTGCGTCATTGGTAATGAATGAGACGCCATTTTACTTTGCCCAATGATACAGTGCCACTTCAACAAGTCGTGCATATTGTTGTGTTAATAGACTTTCCATATAGGGTAAAATATGTACTTGCCCCATAAACTATCCAAAAGACATTTACTTTCCCCTTCAACTACCAATTGAACACCCTTGCCCCTCCAACTACCAAATCGTTACTAAGGACAATCCCTCCCTCCCGTCCAAATCTTGGACGGAAAAGTTAACACCTCTCCCTAACTGGGTTAGTTGAAGGCTATTAATGCTCCATTTCTAGTGTTGCCCTCGCCACTGCTCCTTGGATTTTTCAGCTGCTTTTTTCGAAAATGATTACGGTTTTGTACCATGCCGGTATTTCTGATTTCACCTGGCTTGTCCGACCATCGGTTGAGGGTTGGAGGGAAGTTGATGAGGATGTTGAGAGAGTACGGACTAAGATATGGAAAAGGTTTGGGCTTAGAGGTGAAGTAAGCAGGAGTCCTAAACTGCCAAGGAATAGAACCATTTGATTTTCTACAAATCATTGGAACATAAATTTTTTAAATTCTCTGTTTCCTTTTCCCTACTTTTCATAGTTTCCCCTTTCTTTTAGGTAATTGATTTTACCACCCCCCTTTTTGTTGATGCCACTCCCCTTCTCTCACAAAACAAATCATCTAATCAAGACACAAAGTGGAGTGACATTAACAAAAAGAGGAGTGGCAAAATCACTTCCCATCTTTTAATGTAACTTCTTTTTCCTTCTTTGTAATATGATGATTGGTTTTTCTAGTAAGTTTCCTTGCATATAAAACCATCCTTAACTTTGAATTTGGATTTCAAATTGGTGAAAGGGTTTACATTCTTTACTTCATTATTTCCTTGTTTTCTTTTCATTTAACAATCTGACCTCATTGTGAGACACAGAGGAAGAAGAGGATACATACCTATACATATAGGGGAGGTTAAAAGACATTAATAGCCTTCAACTAACCTAGTTAGGGAGAGGTGTTAACTTTGTCGTCCATGATTTGGACGGGAGGGAGGGATTGTCCTTAGTAAGTAATAGTTTAATAGTTGAAGGGGGAAGTAAATATTTTTTGGATTGTTTATGGGGCAAGTACATATTTTACCCTTCCCTATACATACATACACAAGTGTGTGTGTAGTAGATGTATATACGTGTTTTCACTATGTTTCCGCATGGACTCCATCTTAGAAAGATTTGACCACAATGAATTTGTTGCTGGATTCCATGCAGTCATTTTAATGTAGCCAACCAATTTGTTGAACGTATGTTATGCATTACAAAGCGTCTATATACAACCTTGAATTAAAGAATAAAGGAAGTGGTTGATTTAGGACTATAAAACCAAACGGTTAGATGTTTTGCAGGCTAGCTTACTAGAATTAGATTATGATGGTAACCTGCAATCAAGACATAATGAGAACAGCACCAATTGTCCTGCAGAAACCGTGTGCGCACTTGAAGCTGGGTTTAGTGAAGTTGTCAAAGAAACTTATAAGCATATTGTGGAGGCATTTCACAGCATAGGCACTTGGAATAGCGGAAACACGTTTTGTGTAGAGTCACTTGGGAATATCACTCTGTGGAAGGCTCTATTTTTTTTTGAAAGGCTCTATTTGAGACATATGTAACGAATCTGCGGTTAGACATCATATGTGATGCAGTAGTCAAGGCAATTGATTTCGCTGTTAGACGACTTTTTGTGTACTCTTTCATTTTTTTATTCCTCCTTAGTTTAATCTTTTATCTGAAATGACTTTATCAGGTAAAGCTTGTAATGACTGCAATGAAAGCCCCTAATCGCACTGTCCTAGTTGGAGCACATATAAAGCATCTCTATCACCTAGTTGATTCTGTATTGAACTTTGGCCAAAGTCTTCTGCATGATTTCCTAGTTATTCACAGAATGGTACGTTAGATCACTCTAAATATTCAGGATTTCTGGTTGGTGTAAATTCAGTTTGACAGAATCTGTTAAACCTAAGTCTTAAAGAGCTTCTATATTGTTGTCACACAAAGTCACAAACCTCTGATTTTATATGCAATTCTCTATTTGCTTTCTTTTCTTGTTCTTGCTTCTCTCTCTCTCTCTCTCTCTCTCTCTCTCTCTCTCATTTCTGACTTCCAGACATCTCTTGTAAATTTAATGGCAGGTATCTATAATAACTCATTTCCATGTTGAGATTTTTGCCTCATTATATTCGAAAGGATATGGGATCTGTAATGAAGAAGCAATGGAGGAATCTAGGCTTCATAAAACTCAAGAGGCAAAAGCAACAGGTACGGGAGAGGGTGCAGGGCAAACCCATGTTAGTGATCAAATAACTGACGAAGATCAACTCCTTGGGGATTTAGAAAAGGTATGGATCCGGACTTCAGAGCCCATAAGTATTGATGCAATTTATCTTTTCTCCTTTGTGCTTCTGCAGCTGAATGACGGACAAGCAGACTTAGGTGAAGTTCCCAGCAAAAAGCAACAAAGGTATTGAGATGGAACAGGATTTTGCTGCTCATACATTTAGTGTTAGTGAGGAATCAGGAGATGACGAAGATGAAGATGGTGAGGATGAGCAACTGGACTCTGCAATGGGGGAAGCTGGTGCCGAGAGCGAAATCATCGACGAGAAACTCTGGGATAATAAGGATGATGAAGAAAACCCTAAGAACACAAAAGGCAAATATGAGTCTGGGTCTTCCATCAAAGACACATATTCTAGTGGTAGAGAACTTAGGGCAAAAGAAGAGTCAGATTCGACCACTCCTGCCGATGAAGCTGGAGAAATTAACCCTAATTAATTTGACGAACATATAATCTTGACAATGCTGAGAATATGGATGACATGAACTTGACAAAGGTGAAGCTTTTGCCGACCCTACAGGATTGAATATTGAGGAACCTTACAAAGAATCTAAAGATATTAAGATGATTGAACAATAAAATGCAGATTCCGTAGAAGATGCAGGCCTAGATGAGCTCAATGAGTTTGATGAAATTGCGAATTATGATGAAGAGAAGAACAAGCCGATGGATGAATGCCCAGAAAAGACGGAAGATGAGGAACAAGGTGGAAATAGTGAGAAGGATGGGATGGGTGGTACTAACGAAGAGGCTAAAGAGATGGACTTGGTGGGGCCAGAGAAAGATGTGCTTAAATTGCCCACTTCTGACAAAACCATTGACCATGTGCCAAATGCTGAATCCACAACACAACCGAAGGATGACTCTCATGGGGCAGATTTAAGAGAGATGGCATCAGAAGTAGGGACGGAATCAGGATTTCGTATGGCGGTTAGGTGTGTCTGAGCCAGCTTACGTGCACCTCGACTAATCGCCTCACTGGTTCGATCAAAGGCAAGCCATCCACGCTGGGACTAGGAAATTGAAAAGAAATTACTTTCTTGCAGTCTAACTGAATGATCGAATCCTAAACAACTGTGTAGAGAACATACCCACTAATCACCCGAACTAACCCTTGGGGTTCAACACGAAAAATTCTTTGTTAAGTCATTATTTCATACCAAATCAGTTTGGGGGCCATGCATGTAAAGGTTTAAAACTATATAAAAAAAAAATACTAGATAATTACGAGGGGGTGGCGCTGGCGCTTGGCCCCCATAAGCCTAGGCATAGTTCCGTCATTGGTTGGAAGCTGTAGAAGCAAAGTGGTCTATTCCGAGTGACACTCAGAATGACCTTGCTCCTATGGAAGGCCAACATAATGCCTCTGAGGTTGAAATCACGGTGCCTGACTCATCAAAGAGAGGGAGAATGAGTGATGATCAAAAACCGAAAAAATCAGCTGCTTTAGCATCATGAGTGATGATCAAAAACCGAAAAAATCAGCTGCTTTAGCATCATGATTCTTCATCTCAGAAACTCCAACCAAACCCTTGCCGTAACGTTGGTGTTGCAATTGAGAAATGGAAAGAAAGAGTTGAAGTGATAGCTGATCTTCAGGAGCAAGGTAGAGGCTCCAGATGATGTGGCAGATGAGTTTGGGTACACCTCTGAGTTTGACATGGGAATGGCTTAGGCGTTGGGTCCTGCTACATCTGAACAGACGGACAAGAACACCAATGTTGACAAACGTGATGAAGATGGTAAGACATTGGATAGAGAAGATCTTAACGATATGGTGATTGGAAATCAAGATTCAGAAAGGCGTCCTATTAAAACTTTGGCCTCCCACCACACAGAAAAGATTAAGGCATAGATGGAGATCCAACGGTTAGAGGAACCACCAGAGGAATCCCAAGCAATTCACAGCCAAAATGAGAGTGATAGAAGCTTGTCAGAGAGTTTACTGTCCTTGAAGAGATCATACATGGCTGAGGATATTGGCCAACTAGGTCAACTTTCCCTGCTAGAGAGAGAGCTTGGGGGTCCTCGCAATCTTGAGGAAGTCCATGGTGATGTTATTGAAAATGCTACTGTTCTCTGGAGAAAATATGAACTGCAGACAAGGTTGTCGTAGCAATTAGCAGAACAACTGCGCTTGGTCATGGAGCCCACTCTAGCTAGCAATCTCCAAGGTGATTACAAGACTGGAAAAAGGATTAATATGAAGAAGGTAAAATGAATATAATATAAGAAAAAATTGCCATACATTTATGGCCTCGTTTCTTTTCTAATTGAAAATTTGTATTGGGAATTGCCAGGTGATCCTGTACATTGCAAGGCATTATAGGGAAGATAAGATATGGCTGAGGTGGACCCGTCTCAACAAACATAATTGTCAAGTTGTCATTGCTGTGGACAATTCCCGCAGCATATCAGAGTCAGTGTGGAGATGTTGCTTTTGAACCTTTGGTGATGGTATGCTGTGCAATGTCTCAATTGGAAGTGGGGAACTTGGCTATTGCAAGCTTTGGGCAGAAGGGAAACGTTAAGGTACTCCATGAATTTGATAAGCCATTCACAGGAGAGGCTGGGGTCGAGGTTTGTATTTTTGCTCACACCGAGTTTACATGTACACACACACAACTCCGGGAAGATGGGTAAAGTAGTTGGAAACAAGACAAATAAGTGAAATACATGGATTATTTTTGCTTCTTGGCCTTTTTTCCAATATGCCCCCAAAACTTTTATTTTCCTGGTTCTTCTCATTAGGACAAGGATGAAATTTTACAAAAAAAAGAAATAAAATATTTCATTGGGACAAAGATGAAATTTGACCCAAAAAAAAAAAATTAATAAAATTATGAAAAAATCTGGAAATATTAGCAAGGCAAGGCAAGCCAAACAGGGCCTTTGCATGTTCCGAAGGAGAAAATTTTCAATGCAACGGTTGTTTATAATGCATCTGTCACATGGGGTGAAACCAACATTGAAATGGAATCCACATCATGTGAGAAGGCATCACAAATAACCATTCTATTGAAAAAAGTTTTGCTCCAAAGGACGCTTTGTTTGGTGCCTTCCTATTATTCTCTCCATCCATGGAAAGAGATACATATTTCCTCTTTTTCTTTTTGATCTGACATTTGACTAACTTGTACAGATGATCTCAAGCTTGACATTTAAGCAAGAGAATCCCAGAGTAGATGAACCGGTGGTTGATCTCTTGAAGTATGTGAACAACATGCTGGATGTTGTAGTTGCACGACTCCCTTCAGGACAGAATCCTGTGCAATGGCTTGTTCCACAAAACGATAACCTCTTTCTATCACATTGACCGCAGCAACTATGCTTATCTCCTACAGGCTACAGCTATATTATTTTTTTGATCCGGAGGCTACAGCTATATGGTTTGTACTTTTTTGTACTTTTGATCGATTCTTGTTTATAACCAAATCAAATGCTGGAAAACTTGAAGGGCTGTGTAAGGGATGTCTTGAGTAGAAAGCACATGGTCACGTTTCTACTTCTTGATAGCCCTCAAGAGTCCATGATGGATTGCATGGTATCTCCTTATTTATTGTGGTTGTCACATTCCCTCTTCTCTAAAAATATACCCCATTTCACAAAATTGCCCTTTTGATTTGTGAGAATGTGTCCCCAAAAGTAACGAGTTAAAGGCAGTTTTTGTACAAAAGGGGAGTGTGGTAATTATTTCTTTACAATTTTCCCTCTTTTTTTTTTTACTTCCTGAACTAAAATAGCTCCTCTGCCATGAACTTAATTATGCATTTTTGGGCCTCCAGGAAGTATCATTTCTGGTGGTAATATGAAGTTTGCATACCTCGACTCATTCCCGTTTCTATACTATATAGTCCTCAAGAATTCCAAGAACCCTGGCTGATTTATTGAGAAAAGTAAGTTTGAACAGTAACAAACAATTGCAGCTTATTTGTTGTGATATTCTCTTGTAGATCATGGTATTTTTACTGTATACTTCAGCCTATGGTGACGGTTAAGTTCCTTCCCTGGAGCCCTCTTAGTATTAGAACCATTGACAACAAGCGTAAGGAATTCTGGAACGGGAAGGTAGTATTTATCTTTGCTATGATTTGTTTGAATACATGTTCATGATAATTTTGTGTTTTCTTTCACTCACGATTTTATGGAGTTTAGTTTTTCCAGATTTTCCCATTGCTCGAATTCGTTGTTTCTCTATACTTATTTTTTTTTCAATTTTCCTTCCATGAAAAAAGATTTGGCCTATTATTCTACTTTCTTTTGCTCTTTATACATTCAACGTTTAAGGAAGAAATGAACAGCACGAATATTGTAATTACCAGAAGTTCATGCAAGTTTTGTCCAATTTGCTTTTGTGATTGTTACAATGGAAGGAAAATCAGCTGAGTTTCTGTGCTTTCCTACTAAAAATCGTAAATCCTTTGGACACATATGGTGGAACTTCAACTAAGCAATATTGCATATGTTCTTTTGACTTGAGGTTTATAATTGTTTTCTTTTATACTTTTAGGTTAATTAAAAAAAATGTCCCTTCTTTGGCACCATGTTGTTTAACTTTTATAGTTAAAATTAGGTAGGCTGATACTTTAGCATGCAATGAAAGGTAGTTTTTAATTTTGTTTTCATGGATGCTATTGCTACGAAGCGTTCGTTGGGTAAACTTCTTAATTTTTTTCGATGCCATGCCAGTGATGCCACTGCCATCGCCACTCTATTATGAACTACCTTGACACTTTCTTAGTTTTTTGGCTTTTGAGATTTATCTTCATAGTTGGGAATTGGCAATATTATTTTAGTTGTGCTGGTGGTTTTGTTTGGAATTCTACTCTTTTTCTTTTGTTGTCTTTATTGATGCACCAGCCTTGTCTTTAGTAGATGCTTGTGGAATGATTTTTTGGATCCTTTTTCAAGATTCCTTTAATTATTCCCTTGCGCCGTGTTATTTGTTTGTACTGTGATTCGATTGATGACGTACATTATCCTCCAAGGTTGTTGGCTACATTTTCTTTACAAAAGGGTTCCAAGTCATTTAATTCTATGCACCAATAACTTATTGACTATCTTATAAAAAATGCATAAGCTGCGTTCTTGGATTGCTTGGGGTAAGGGAATAACAAGTTTAGGTGTAAGTTACTGGAACATGTTAAGTTTTTGGTTAGTATTTAGGCATTTTTAGCATGCATTTTATAAACACGATCGACCACGCATTCAAATTTCAAAAACCATCAGTAATTACTGATTTCTACACACTCACACTACAACAATTATCACTTTCAATAGCATTAATTAATAGCATTTTTTTAGGAATGTTGTGATAGAGAAGCAATTATAGTGTTTTGTAATATGTAGCACGGACACGGACACGGCGGGGGATGAGCCACGTGTATAAATATATATATAAATACATATATACATATATTTTTTCTTTTCTTCCATTGTTGATGAAGACATGTCCTATATGAATGTACAAGATTATCATGGTCCAAATCTTTTCTTCCATTGTTGATGAAGACATGTCCTATATGAATGTATAAGATTATCATGGTCCAAATAAAGACATAATTACAGTTTTAACCTAAGAATTTTTGAATAATTTCATATTAACCCCTCAAAATTAAAAATATATATTACATTTTGACCCCCAGATGTGTCCCCAGCGTGTCCCCCATCAAAAAATAATAAAAATTATTGGTACGTATTTGGGCGTGTCCTCTGTCCAATACGTGGACACAGCGCCCTTTTGGAGAGTCGGTGCTACATAGTTTTTGTGAGAAGGAGAGGAAATACTCGCGCCTGAAATACCACAGCGTTTCATTAATGTCTTCGATAGCGTTCCACCCAAATTATAGGCGCCAACCCTTACTGAAAATTCTAATCGGTTCCGCCAAAGTCGTAGGAGCTAGATTTCTCAGATTTCTCAATTGTTTTCTTGTGAACTGGTGTAGATTTCTATTGTTGTTCGAAACACCAATTGGCCACTAATGGTTTGATCTCCAGGTACTCTATGGCGTTAATCTTGAGTTGAAGTTTTGATCCTTGTTCTGTATTTCTCTTGGCTTTCATCGTTTTTCTTCTTTCTCATTCCGTAGTTGGAGAAGAATCAAAGCCATATTGGGACAGATTGCTCCGGCTGAAGCAAACCACCAGTTTGGAGAGTCCTCACCAGGTTTGATTTGATTTTTTTCCTTAATAATTCTTGCCCAAATACAAGGCTAGGGTTTTGATTTGATTTGATTTTCTCCTCATTGACAGATTTTTCCCGATACGCTGTCCTTTGCCCCACTTTCATCTTCGTATTCATGTAAGAGAAAAACAAATAGCTCTTGATTTCGTTTCTTGGGTTTACTCCAGTTTGGGTGGTGAAATGGGGATTTTATGATTCCTGGGCCAGAAAATAGTTTAGATCTATTTTATCGTTTTAGTTGTGTGTGTGTCTTGCCCCATTAGTTTTAATCTTGATTGTTCAACCTTCTAGTTTCTTCATCTTGCATCCATGCTAGAAGAAAGTAGTCGGTTTTTAATGTTTTCTTTCTTAGGTCATGTATGAAACATAGTTGGTTTTTAACTTTATATCTTAATGATTTCTTGTTCTAGAGTTTTGATTTGTGTGGTGGATTTTGGGGTTTATCATTCATGGTTTAGATACATTTGTAGAGATTACATTGGTTTATCTATTCATAGATACTATGTATTTCCCTAGAATGCTAGGTCTCTTGTACCAATTTCCATCGAAGGAATTCTTGATTGCATTGTGGGGTTAATGTGTAAGTGGGTTAGGGGGACAAAGTATCTACTCCTCTGCCACACGAATCAAATGGGTCCTTCTATATCATCAAAATATTCTGCCTAGAGAGTTTCTGCTCCCACTGGACGCTGCCCTTCGCTCTGCTACCTTCGCATTCAAGTAAGAGACCCAAAAATTATGTCTAATGGGGAGGTCCGCATTTAAGATTCTCATTTTAAGGTCCTTACTTGAAAATTTCTGTATATATATATATATATACACACACAGAGCTTCTTATAAGAGCATCCGCAATGGGAATAATCAAAATGTGCCACTTCAGCCTTTGATTATCTATTTAGTTCATAATCAAACTTAACAATATCTACCTTCGTATTGGTTATTTTTGCATCCATAACAAAAAAAACTCCTACAATACACAATGCACATATATCCAATTACAAACGAGTTCAATCACCCACCCGACCACACCAAATTATTTTTCTCGAGGAGACGATTTTAATGTGGGGTGTTTTTGAGTTATTGAGTTTTAAGTTTGGTTATTGAGTTTTGGTTATTGGTAAAAAGTTGTTAAATTTGATTATGAAATTAATGGAATTTGGTTATTTGGTAAAAAAATTTTAAGTTTGCTTATTACAATGTAGGAGTATTTTTTGAGCATTGTAGTTAAGTTTGTTTATCCACACCCATTTGCTTATTACAATGGGGATGCTCTAAGGATCTTAAAATGACGCCCTTAAATAAAGACCTCATAGTTGGAGCCTTTTGAGTTATATTTTGTTGATTTAAACTGTTCAATTTGTTTGAAACATGTTTTTAAAGGTACTCACGAGAATGGCTCAAAATATAATTGGGAAGTGCTTGATCCAAATATTTTTTACATAGAACGGTTCCTATCACGCTTTATGAAAAACTGTTTGGATCAAGAACTTTCCGGTAATTTTTTTTGCCGATTTTTTGTGGGTACTCTTAAAATCACGCTCTGAACACATTGAGCGGCTCAGATCATCAAAATTCGATTAAAAAGGGGGGATCGTATTTTAATTAAAATGAGGATTCCCTTATTTGAAACAAACCATATATTAGTCCGATTTTTCCATAGTACCCCCGCATTTTAGTTAAAATAGACCTCCCTATTTCTCCCCTTTCTTGATCGAAATTTCAATGATTCGAGCTGCTTAATGTTATCAGAACGTGATTTTAAGAATACTTGTGAGAAATTGGTAAAATAAATGACCGGGAAGGGTTTTTTTGAGCAGTTTTTTATTGAACTTTTCTATTAAAAACTGTCAGGGTTAAGCCCTTCCCGGTTATTTTTTTGCTCATTTCTCGCAAGTACCTTTAAAATTACGTTATGAACATATTGAGCAGTTTGGATCATCGAAATTCGATCGAAAAATGGGGAGATCCACATTTTAACTAAAATAAGGACGTCCTCATTTGAAACGGACTGTCTATGTATATACACACACAGAGTGCTTTCACTGAGGGATTCCTTAACTTAGTTAAATGCAGACCTCCCCTTTTTTGATCAAATTTTGATAATTTAAACTGTTTAATTGTGATTAGAATGTAATTTTAACGATCTCCGCGAGAAATCAGCAAAAAATATGACTGGAAAGTGCTTCATTTGCATAAAAACACATTTTATTAAAAATTGCTCAGATCAAGCATTTTCTGGTTGTATTTTTTGCCGATTTCTCGCGCGTATTCTTAAAAACACATTTTAAACACATTGAATGGTTCAAATCATCGAAATTCGATCTGGAACATTGAGGTGCGAACCATTACAAATGCGAACCATTACAAAATCCGGAATCGCTAACTTGAACACTAGTGTGTGTGTGTGTGTGGGGGGTAATATATATACGTATATACACCAGTTCTCTTATCAGGGATCCTTGATTTTGCTTACCGTCCGCACTTCTCCTTTTCTGATCAAATTATGATGATCCGAGCCGCTCAATATGTTAAGAACGTGATTTTAAGGGTACCCGCAAGAAATCGGCAAAAAAATGACCGGAAAGGACTTGATCCAATGCATTTTGTGTAAAAATTCATAGACCGAACGATATACGATGGTTCTCAATTTTTTAAAACTGTCTCTAAACCATAAATCCACAGATCTAGACCAAAATATAAGGTTCGATTTGATTCGGACTGGTAAAGTAGATTTTTTGATCTTTGTTTTAGTCCTAAGAAGATAGGGCATAACCATTTGATAACTTTGTAACCAGTTACATGTATATTTTTTTTGATAATAAGATTTCAGACCAGCTAACGCGCTATTGGGGATCCAATCTCAACGCCCACTTACATGAGTCCCAATCAAAAGTAGTTACATATGATGCCGATGGTGTTTCTCTGTTGTTCCATTGTCTATATGGATGACTGAAATTTCAAGCAATTTTTCAGAAACTGGTATCTTAAAAATTTGACTTGCACAGGAAGGGGTCGGTGGGGAAATTCAAGGGTATGTCCCAACTTTTAAGAACACCTCGAGATCAATCAATGGCACATGAAAATGGACACTTCAGCTCAGAATAGTTGTAGGGACAGTTTTGAAAGTCAAGAACTACGGCTAAAACCCCAGTACTTGCCATGCCCAAAGGTCAATGTTGGTAAACCCTTTCACACACATAAAAAGAAACCCCCTTTCACACACACAGACAGAATATGTGTCTGGAAAAACCAATAGCCGATCAAACAATCTAATTAAATATTCTATCCGTTCCTTTTTAAATGTTCTGCTTTATAATTTCAATTTATTAAAAAGATATCATCATTACACCTTTCACATCAATTTTAACCTCAACTTTCCCTCCTTACCTTCTATGAAAATATCATAATTACATTTTTACTCATTAATTTTTCAAAATGGAATATACTTTTAGAGGCAAAATGGAAAATTCACCAATAAATACCCACTAACTTTACAAAATGGACACTTATTAAGAGACAACCCAAAATAGAATATTGGACTCTAAAAAAGGGATGGAGGGAGTATGTTTTAAACTTGTTGGAAAAAATACATTATGATTGGATAATTCCAGAATATACCACCGCAAGAAAAATCACAATAGTGGACGAAAAAAAAAATCGTCACCAAAATTTACTATAGGTGACGAAAAAGTGACTTTCGGAGACAACCTATAGGTTTTCGAGAAAAGTCACTTCTAGGAACGAAAATCTTCTTTTTTGTCACCTATAGTAAAAATTAAATTTCGTCACCATTTTTTTTGCTAGCTAAATGAAATATTAGAGTTCTTTTTTTACAACATAAGAGGTATCCTCACACCCAAACGAAATGAGATTAATTCACCTAAAGCTGACTGCATGAAACTGGAGTAACACCCATGAGAAGCAATGAGAAGTAGCTAGGAGGAGGGACCACTGTACTTGTCCACATGGATTTTAACCTCCTAATTGGTTGGTCTATAAACCAAGAATCGAACTCACATCTCTAGGATGGGAGCAAACCCCCAGTGGAGACAACCCTTGTTGGGTATCTTAGAAGTTACTGTACCAATTTTTAATGTAGCGAGTGTATGTTGTCATGGTGACAAGAGAAATTAGGTGAATGTAGCGGTGGAAGGTGGTGAAGAGATGATTTAGAAGCGGTAGTGGTGATGGTGGTAGAGAGATGGTAGTAGTGGTGGTAGTGCCAGCAGTGAATGAGTGGTGTTTGAGAGGTGGCAATGTCAATTTTGGTGGAATGGTGTGGTGGTAGTAGTGCTAGTGGCGGTGGAGTGGCGGTGGTGGGGGAGTGGCAATGGTGGTGACAATAGATGAGTAGTGGTAGTGGTAAAAATGATAGGGATGGTGGAGAAGTGGTGCTAGTGATGGTGGCAGCGATTATGGTGGCAATAGTGGCGATGGTGGTGGTAGAGGCAACAGCACGATTTTAGAGATTAGTTGTGGCTACGGAAGGGGTGAATTACAAGTATTCGCAAATCACTCAGAAATTAAGTAAGCACTAAGTTGGTTCGAAAATAAAAGTTTAACGTTTATTTTTTTTAAAAATATTTTACATCGAAACAAATAGAGCCTAAGTTGGTTTAATTTTTGTAACCTGCATTCCAAATGGTACTTAAAAATAATAAATATTGTGAACTATGATTGTCAAACCTACTTAATTACTATGAAAATAATACATTCAATTTTAAGTATTATTGAGTTATCAAACAAGCACGATAAAACAGTGGGAAAAAAAAAAAAAAACAAGCACGATAAATATTACTCCTACATGAATGAAAATTTTGACGTACCAAAAAAAATAAAAATAAATAATCTTGTTCATTTCAAGAAACACTAATTCACTAAACATTAGACTTTATTAACGAGACTCATAATGACTACTAAAAAATGTCCACTCATATACTATCTTCTACTCCTTTCGTTTCTTTTTTAGAGTACAATATTCATTTTGGGCTGTCTCTTAATAAGTTTCTTTTTTTGTAAAGTTAGTGGATAAAAGTTGATACATTCCATTTTGTTCCTAAAAGTAAATTTTATTTTGAAAAGTTAGTGAGTAAAAGTGTAATGATGATATCTCCATAGATGGTAAGTAGGAAAAGTTAAGATAAATATTGATGTGAAGTGTGTAATAATCTCTTTAATAAGTTACAATTACGAAATTGGATTATTTAAAAAGGGATGGAGAAAGTAGTATTGTGTTGAGATGAATGCCTTTGAATTCCGCTGAGGAAAGATGACTGGCTTGAGCAGTCTAAATAGCTAGCTCGAGCAACCAAATGAAGGTCCCTAATCTCTCGTCAGTCGCGTGGAAAGGATCTCGCTCAAGCAACCCAATTACATGGCTTGAGCGACCTTATGACGGTCACACATGCAATGTGTTTTAAATTAAGATTTCGTAGCCTATTAGGTCTTTTGGGGGAGCTTCTAGGGTTGATTTTTTTGTTGCCTCTTGATCGTGTTGTTTCCATATCAAAATTAATTACTCCCTCTGTTTCAAATTGAAAGTCCCTCTTGGGAATTCCAACTATTTAAAGGGACATGCAATTATTATATCTACAATACCTATCATTTCCACCATTACCCCTATATTCTACCTACTTTAAAACACTTATATTCACCTATGAGGGACATTTTTGGAAAATCATCAAATTTTTCCTTCCATTTTTGGAAAAGGACCATCATTTTGGAACAACTCAAAAAGGAAAGATGGACTCTCAATTTGGAACGGAGGGAGTAATAAAATAGAATAATTACTACTACCTAAAAGATAGCGGTAAGAACTCCGAGTTTTGTCCTCAGGGATTACGAAGGCTGAATTGCAGTTATTTCAATCGATTTCTAACTTAATTCAAAAAGAGATATGATTGTTTGATTTCGAAGATATTAAAAACTAAATTAAATTAAAGCAATAAAAAGTGAGAGAGAGTTTATGAGAGAAAACACCTAGGGTTTCGAATCCACCCGATCCCTTGCAATATAGTTTATACTAATGTTCAGGGCTAACTATTCGAATCAAATAGGATACCTTAGGGTTCGCGGGCCCACAGGGTGTTACCTAAAGATAATCGCAAATCACCGAGTAGCATGGGATATCGCCGCCTAGCACGGATCGTCTAATAGCACGACGCGTCTTACGGAGCATAATCCATCTTACCCAAAATTATTACGAACTAATAAAACCGTTGTATGAAGTGCTTGAATTCCGGAAAAACAAACACAATAGATTGAATGGATAGAATTACCAATGAAATATAATCCTTAATTCATACGACCATTGTTCGAATAGAAAAACTTCAAACAAAACATAAACTATATTACTCGGAGATCGTGTTTCATCTACCCCTAAGAAAGAGATTTAGCCGGATATGGAGAATATAAACGATCACGAAGCAATAAAACTCCATGCAAGAGAATAAAGGTTTCGGCAAGTAAACCAATCCTTAACCCTTTATTGCTCCTCGGTTGCCCAGCCGTGAACGCCAATTGTTGGTTCTGAGGTGTTGGAATTTTATGCGCAGCTCCCTCCTCTGTTCCGTTCTCTGATAGCGTAATACCCCTTATGCTTGTAATCTCCCTTTTATAAGTAGTACTGATGCCGTGGCTTTCATTTAATTTCAAAAGCCCTAATAAGATATTATAACATCATGGGCCTATCCTAGTCCAAGCAGTGCAAGTCCAATTTCTCATTTAAAAGTCTAATTCCTTAGCCAATCAACTTCGGTTAAGTCCAGTGCCAAATTCCTGACTTCGTATTGTGATTCAGACCTTCGGACATCGTTTGATACTTCAATTTTGCACTTTTTGGATCAAACCCTCCAAATACCTATAACAAAAACAAAAGCATAAATCTCCAAGTAATAACATAGAAATAAACTTAGCAAGGATAATTTAGGGGGCGCGTATGTGAATATTTATGCACCTATCACCTATCTCTAATATTATGGACTCTCTAGAATTACGGATCATAGCTGGCTCTTTATATCTCTTATCCACATTCGATACTGAATCTCTCTCTCCTCGCCTATGGACATACCCATCTTGGGGAATCACATATGTCTTGTGTCTTTGTGCGATTGCTTGTTTTGTTTCAATTTCTCATTCTAGTTGTGTTCATAACGTTTCGTTATAACAAATTGGTATCAGAGCCTCAAGTTGCAAATCTAGGGTTTCGTTTCTGGTTGTGGTTATGGCGGTAAGTTTGAGATTGCGAAGTTCGATGAGCAGAGCATCAGTTTCAGTCTTTGGAGAATAAAGATGAAGGCTATGTTAGGTTACAGGGATTTCACAAGGCTTTGTTAGACAAGACTTGTTCTGGGATCAAAGAGGAAGATTGGGATGATACGGATGCCAAATCTCTGAGTTCTATTCAGTTGAGTTTGGCAGATGATGTTCTTCGCGAGGTGGAAGAAGAAACTTTAGCAGCGGGTATTTGGCAGAAGTTGGAAGGCATATATATGATGACGTTGCTCACCAACAGGTTATATTTCAAACAACGTCTTTATACGTTTCGTATGTGTGAAAGTATACATGTTAAGGATTATTTAAACGAGTTTAATCATATTGTCAAGGATCTGAAAAATTTTGAGAGTAAAATTGAACATGTGGGCCAAGCCCTAATTTTGCTATGTTCTTTACCACTTTCGTATGAGCATTTTGTTACAACCTTATTATATGGCAAAGACACAATTTTCAATGTAGGATGTTAAGGCCAGCTTCTATTTGAATGAATTTAGGAAAAAGGTGTCCGGTGAGGGTGATGTGCATGCGAAAGATTTGTTTGTTAGGGGAAGAACGACAAAAAGGGAAGAGTCGAGTAATAGGGGAAGATCCAGGTAATTAGGTAAGAAGAAGAGAAAGTGCAATTATTGCAAGAAATCCAGGCACAGGGAAAAGGACTTTTTAAAACTCAAGGAGAAAGAAAAAGAAGACCAAAAAGGGGGTAAAGTAATTGTTGAAATTGCTGAAAGTTCAGATGAGTCAGATAATGTGTTATTAGTTACAGAGGATGATTCTCGCTCTAATACCAAGTGGATTCTGGATGTTCATACCACATGTGTCCGCATAGAGAGTGGTTTTTCTACATATGAGGTGGTCAATGGTGGTACAGTTTTGATGGGTAATAACATGGCTTGTATACTGTTGGTTTTGGAATGATTTAGCTTAGGATGCATGACGATATTGTTAGGATTTTATCTGAGGTTCGACATGTTCTGAATTTGAAGAAAAATCTTATCTCCTTGGGTGCTCTTGATTCTCATAGTTGTAAATTCCTTGGTGAAGGTGGAATTTTGAACGTCTCGAAGGGTGCATTGGTACTGATGAAGGGTTAGAAGCGTGGTAACCTTTATACACTCCAGGGCAATACAGTTTCAGGTGCAGTAGCAACGGTTGCTTCATTAAAGGTTTCAGATTTAAACTTGACTCATTTGTGGCATATGCGCCTTGGGCATATGAGAGAGGGGGGAATGACAGTTTTGAGTAAACAGGGTTTGCTATGTGGCCAAAAAATTGAGAAGCTAGATTTCTATGAGCATTGTGTATATGGCAAACAATGCATGATAAAATTTAGTATAGCTGTTTATCGCACCAAAGGCAAGGTGGATTATTTTAACTTTGATCTTTGGGGTCCCGCAAAGATAACTTCTAAAGGTGGTTTTCGATATTTTATGAGTATTATCTATGATTTCTCTCATATGGTTTGGATGTATATGTTGAAACATAAGAGTGGCGTCTTTAATATATTCAAACAGTTTAAAAGTTTGATTGAGAATCAGATTGGTAAGAAAATAAAACGTTTGAGAACTGACAATTGGTATGTAGTTTTTTCTTGGCTAGTTTGATAGGTTCTGCAGTGATGAGGGCATTATGAGGCATCATGTAGTAAGAAAAACCCCTCAACAGAACGGTGTGGCTGAACGGATGAACATGACTCTTTTGAAGACTGCACAGTGTATGTTGTCCAATGCTGGGTTAGGCACGGAATTTTGGGTTGAAGCCATTTCCACAATATGCTATTTGGTGAACAAGTCTCCGTCGATTGCTATTGAGTGTAAGACTCTGTTTGAGGTATGGTCAAGTCATTCAGCTAATTATTCTATGTTGTGTGTTTTTGAGCATCAAGCTTATGCTCATGTGAATGAGTGTAAATTGGAGCCACGAGCCAAAAAGTGTATTTTCTTGGGTTATGCAGCAGGTGTGAAAGGGTACAGGTTATGGTGCCCTGATTATTCAAAGTTTTTGATCGTAGGGATGTGACTTTTGATAAAAATTTTATGATTAAAGGGTCTAAGTAGGTTGAAGATACAATTCAAAACATAGTGTTACAAAGTAAATAGAATTTTTGAGTGAATCTTTGCGGATTCAAAATGGAGTGAATGTCGTGAATAGAAAATTGGCATTTACCTTTTCACCCTTCAGGCCAATACATCATCATCTTCCTCAATATTCGTGATCTCATTGTTTACATCCCACGACAACAACCCATCTCACCTTTATCCTTACTTCCACCCATAGCCGCCTCTCGCACCGCACAAAACTGCCCATCTCAACACTAGCAACAACCCCCAAACAGGGCCGGCCGTGAAATTTTAGAGGTCTAAAGTCAATTCAAAAATGGGGCCTAGTTCATTTTAACAAAAAAAAATCGCTATAGGTGCTAATATGAGGTAAAAGTTTTTTTATTTTTTTGCTACTAAAAGATAAAGGATTAAACATGCTATTTTAGCTTCCTAATTTAAGTAAAAAAATTATGATATTAGTAAAATATAAATCAAACATAACGAAGTATAGGTTATACACTTTATTTTCCCTAACGGTTATTTGAACATATTTTTTACCGGGGCTTGTTGAGTGGAAATAAATTATTTTGGTTTATTTTAATCAATTGTGTTTCATTTGAAAATTTGATATTCAAAGTTAAAAGTAAAATTAAAACAAAAAAAAAAGTCAAAGGTAGTGATTTTCACTCTCCCATTTTTTGTAACCACACTCTTTTTTTTCTTGTGATGTGAATTTAATTAAATAATATTCATTTGTATACTCTTTCACACTCGGAAGAACAAAATTGTAAATTCACATCACAATAAGACAAAAAACAGAGTGTAGTTATTAAAATGGGAAGTGTAGAAATAAATTACAAACAAACTTATCAAAACATTTGTTGTGTGCAAAAAATTTTGAATATTGGTCTTGACTAATATCTACAATTACTAAAGCTTATAACCCCTTTGGGGATTCAATCTAGGGACCTGTTGTCCCCATTTTATTGCACGCACCACTTGACTGAGAGCACCCTTTAGTTACATAATGGAACGACTTTTATATATATATATATATATATGGACCTCGAGGCCCTACTTTTCGCATAAAATCTCGAGGTCTAAAGCGGTTGTACCTTGGGCTTCGCCTCAGGGCCGGCCCTGCCCCCAAACACCATCTCCCATCCCAACACCACACCACACTATATGCCACCCTTCATCCATGGCGCTCCCAATCGCAACCACAAAATAAAAATAAAAATCAGCCGGTGTTATCTTCCATCAAATTCTGCTACCTTCACTCCACCACAACCCAAACTGAACAAAATCCCCAAATTAATACTAGAAACTCTTTCTGTATAGACATATACAGACATATGTGTGTATACAGTATGTATGTATATATGTATTGTAAAGTAGAACAATGTTTAAGGGTTCTACCACAATGCTGGTAGCTCTATATTGGAATTGATTATATACTCATGGAATTACAATCAAGAGGAGAGATTTGCTCTTCCTAATCTCTACAATCAAGGATACATATTCTCCACATGGAAATAAGAATCACTAAAATAAAGTCCTATAATACTACATAATCACAGGAATATTAATCATAGGAAATCTTGACCAAGACAAGGATCAAGCATGTGATTCAGTACATTAACATGTATAGAGCATCAAATCCTTGGATTGAAAACCATAATGAATCTGGGAAAAAAATGGAAAGAAAGCATAAAAAAATAACCGAATTTTTCGTGTTTGGGGACCGAGTTACGTACTGAGGTAGCTTACATGACTTGTGGGGACCCACCCCAGTTTGAACAAGAAAAGATTTCCTTTGTATTTTTTTGAAGATGCTGTAGAAGTGGATGATAAAAAAACAAAAATAGATTTGGGGTTGAAACAACTAGCAAAGTTTTCTTTCTCTCTTCAAATACCAATTCTAAATCCCAAATGCCGTATTTGAAAATGGATATTTTCCGACCACGAATCTACGAAGAAGAACTCTTCTGCGGCACCACCACCACCACGTCATCGTCGTCGCGAAAATCCTCAACTTCATCAAAGAAATAGGGCGCCTTCTTACCCATCGTCGATGACTATTGGGGTCGCAGTTGCATTGTAGTCAATTCAATTGTCGTACCCATCTACAGCCTCGCCCAATGCCACTACAACCTCCCCACACCGACAGCCTCCTCTACTACGTTGTCGCCGGAACTCAGCTCCCCAACTTCTTCCCTGCCGTCTCCGCCTACATACCTTGACCTTCCTTCGCTGCAATTTTGGCAGTGGTGGATAGCTCGTTGGGTAGATGGTTTACTGGACCCCAAAGGTTATATAGGGTATTACTTTCCCAAAACAAAAACAAAAAAAAAAAGCAAAAAATTTTTGTTGTAGGGTATTTATGTCCAGAATTTTGGTTCAACATGTCATGTGCTCATCACATGACATTTTTCATCCTAAAAATTCTAGTAATAGAATTTCAACGGAAGGTGGTGCTAAGTACAAAAAACCAAATACTTTGAGGAGGCCAAGTGTTTGAGTTTAACTTTAAGGAGGCAACTCGGAAATGAGTGATAGTTAAAGGGGCTTGAATGTAATTTACCCAAAAATATATACTGTACTTCCCCTTTTCTCGTTTCAGTTTCATAACTTTTCAAGTTCACTCTCTCTCTCTCTCTCTCTCTCTCTCCAACCAAACCATGACCACCTCACAGAACGACACCTCCAAGTGCCTCTCAGGCATATTACGCCGGCTCCTATGCACTGGAAGTCTCCCAACACACCCATCTGAATCCATTTCTACTGAACCCAACAACATCACCAATCCAGAAAAACATTCAAAACTTGAGGAGGTAATTAAGCCACAAGCTCCACCCACCCCAGGAATTGTAGCAAGACTGATGGGTCTAGACACATTGCCAGATTTCAATCCCGCTCAAAATCGCAGAACTCTAGATTCAATGCTCCGAAGCAGGTCAGTGAATTCAGTTAATTGCTTGCCCGAACTCGATCTAACCCAATTCAATCATCGACGGGTTAGGACTTCCGTATCATTTCACGAAGAAAATGCGACGTTTTCGCAAGAAAGAGAGAGTGATTTCGTTGTTTTTAGGTTTGAGAAAGTGGGTGGAACCAGTAAATGGGGTTTTAGCGGTGGGAAATCTGAGATGGGGTTGGAGGAGCCGAAGCAGGGGAAAGTAGAAACAGACAGAAAGAGGGGAGATTTAGGGGAGAGAAAATTCCACAAGAAGAAGGTGGTTAGTGAGAGAGAGAAAGGGAAGACTTATAGGGCGAATCGCAGGTTTTCTTCAAAGGTTGATAATTTTAATTCGCCTTATAAGAGCATGTACGAGATGGGTTTGGAGGAATTGGTGGAGAAAGAAGTAGAAACAGAGAGAAACAGAGGAGATTCAGGAGATGGAGATATTCAGAAGAAGAAAAAGAAGGTGGTTGGTGAGAGAGATATAGAGAAGAACTACAGGGTAAATCAAAGGTTTTCCTCGAAGGTTGATGGTGTTAATTTGCCTTACACAAGCATATCTGATATGAAATTGAAGCAGAGTGAAGTAGTAGAAACAGTAAGAAATTTAGGAGGCAGAAAGTTTGAGAAAAAGAAAGTTAGTGAGAGAAAGGGAGGGCCAAATGGGGTTTGTGGAAAATGTCTTTCAAACGTGGGCAAGGTTGATTTGATTGGGAAGAAAAGGGTTGTTCGTGGCAAAACGCATGAGACTTTGAAGGGAAAAAGTGCAGTGAAGGCTCTGAATCACAAGGAAATACTAGTAGTAGTACCAAAATATAGGAACAAGGAAAAGAGTATATGTAGACACAAAGGTAAGAAAGTCAAACCCGTATGTAATACGAAGAATTCAAGTCCAGTTTCAGTTCTTGATCTTCACAACGTTCTCCGGCACACAGAAACTGCTTCATCAGGTTTGTTTTGGAACTTCCCATCAAAGGCCAAAAAAAAAAAAAAGACGGTTTGTTTTGGAATTCTAGCAATATGGTTTTCCTCCCTATGCAAAAATTCTTGGGGTCACTTCGTAGGATTATATCGTCCTTAATTTTAAGGCTTTAAAATTATTCAAGTTGTGAGTAAGTTAGTTTGGATAACCAATTTTTAAAAGTAGTTATGTTCGGTAATGTTTTGTATCGATTTTCATTTCATTTGTGCGTGTTCCTAAAAAAGAACCTCAAAATTTCAAAAACAACCTGTGTCAATTTTATTTCTTTTCAAGACAATGGTTTTATATAGTTTGAACACATGTTTTCATTTTTTGAAGATGATTTTATGGTTGAAAGTAATTTCTTGTTATCCGTGGATGAAAGTAATTATGAGTAGATTGTTTTTGTGTGTGTTGCAATTCATATATAGGACGGATTTGATGCTAGTACTATAGAAAACAAAACCAAGCTCTCCAATAATTTTATCGAACATTTGGTGAAGGTAATGTTAATTTTTCTGTGGCCAACTAAAAATTCTTTAGCAATATTAATGTTCCTTAAATGATGTTATATTATCTCTTGAACGATACCAATCTATTCAACAAATCACGGTAACTCTACGTAATACTGCAAAAATAACTCGTAAAATCTTGAAGAAATTTAGGTTCAGATTTGGCAAAGCTGCTTTAAACTAGGATTTGATAAAGCTATTGAAGATGCCAAAGTGAAATCTTAAAATTATTTTTGCAAGAGAAATGGTCAACCATTATTAATGTTTTTTTGTTTTTTTTACTCATCTAAGCTTATAAACTTCCGTGAAAAAAAAGAAGAAGCTTATAAACTTATTTAGTCCTTTTCTTATGTTATACTAATGCAGGAGACTCGAGGGTAAAAACTCCTACATCAATGAAATTATCTTTGTCTAGTATTGCTTCAAGTTCTGATCAAGTTTTTGTCGGTGAAGATTTTTTCAAAAAGCCAAAGACGACTAGGGAGGCCCTGGAGTACTATTATTCAGAGGTGCTGACTGAGATTTTCAGGTTGACTGAAGAAGGCATAGGGGAGTCAAAATGGATAGGTGAGAAAGTTCTTAACTTTGGGGGAGTTGAGGAGATCTGTATTGATTTGGGACACCAAATTCTTGATTTACTATTAGAGCAGGTCATACATGAACAAATTGATTCGAAATGTATGACCTGCATGCCCTAATAGTAAAGAGATGTTATGTTAGTGTGTGTGTTAGTTTTCATGAAATGGCCAGGCGTTAATTCACCAACTTCAACTTTCGACCGCGCGTACTCTTTAAATCATCCCCGAATGTGGAAAAACACTTGCGCTAAACTCGAATGTACTGTAATCTAAATTTCAAGTGTAATTGAGGTTCTCGATATTTTGTGAATTTCCAGCAAACTGTGCCACCTGTTTTTCTCTTTTCTTGTACGATGTTTTATTTTTTATTTTTCTTGGAATGAGTCAATAGTTCCATATTTTAAGTCAAAGATGTTTGTGTATTTTTACATTCTATGTTCGCACCATAATGTATTTCGATTGTTTAACTGTTAATGTCCAATTAACTAGATTTCTTAAAGGCATGATCCGGTTGCTAAACAATTTGGATCATCGAGCTATGGCAGTGGAAAAACCGAATTTGGGGTCCCTGTAGTGAGGTTTTGTGCTGCGTGCAAATAGTAGCGTACCAAAACGATGGCGTTTTGGGGGTCAAGTAAGGCAGTCATTATCTTTCTTCCTCCCGTATGGTACCAATAGTTATGTGGGGCCCACTTCGAGAATCCACATAAGAGATCCGAACTGTTGTTTGAGTGGTCTCGCAAAAAATAAGCTCAATTAGATAAATATAATCAATTAGTCTTTGTAACAATTTCAAGGAATCAATTAATCAAATCTTTCAATCTTTCATACAACATTTAAGATTCTGAATACTGAACGAATTTAAAAATTTATATACGCAGTTGTGTGCCCAATATACCCCAGTTTTGACCTACACATATTATGCTTATAGAGAAGTGCATTCAACGAAGAAAACCATTTTGATCGGGTATCTCTAGGTACGTATCAAAACAGTTCACATTCTTAAAATAATCTTTCTGTTTTGATACCCATCTATGTTTGATCAAAATAATTTTTCATTGAATGTTCTTCTTTCTTTACAAGCCCTACAATATTTGTGAAGGATCCCAAAATGAACCCATACCACCATTGGTACCATACGGGAAGGAGAAGGATAAGGGCGTCTTTACTCTGCCCCAAAACGTCTTCGCTTTCGGGGGGCTGCCATTTGCAGCCACAAAGCCTCGATCACTACTGGGAGCCAGCCGGAGTCGTGGAAAAACCACAATGAGATCGATCACTGTATGCATGAATGGTTCAATCCGAGACTTAAGACTGTAGAATCAAAGTGAACTGAAAATATATACGGTGTGAATGGGGCTTGCCGACTTCGTGAAGTAGATTAACTTCAACTCCTCTTAGAATTCATGAAGACTCTCATGTTTGTCCACTTGGTATGTGTCTCTGACTTTTGTGTGTTGTAGTATTTATTTGGTATGTCTCCTTCTGGTCCAACTTATGTTTGGTCAATGGAAACAGTATATATGATAAAGATCACATCGTTGTCTGTAGTATCTTGTTATAGATCATATATAGCAGAAACAGAAAAAAAAATATTATGGTGTGTAAATTTGTTCCAAGCCGAATTACTGTATCACAGAGACAATTTGGGCTTGAGGTATTATTGAATAGTATTGCACCGCCATGTGGTGTTTTATCGTTCTCTCCCACTACACATTCATATCAATTTTATACAACTAGTTATGAATTCTCCATAAATATGTGAAGCGGTGCAGAGACAATTCTCCCACATAATATATTCATGTGAGATCTATACAAAGTAGGCCTGGGCCTGAGGCCAAAAATTTTGGGCCAAAAAAAGGGCCCCGTTAGGAGTAAAGTGTGTGTGTATATATATATATATATATTATTTGTTCGCAATTAAATTTTATAAGTCTTCGGGCGCATTATATTACTTCACGGTACTAGCTACTAATCACGGTTAATGGTCCAAGTTGGGTATGCATGGGGTTGGTACCGACCTTTTTTGTAGGGCCAACTACATAAAACGATTCATTCGGCTATCAGTAGTAGGGCTAGCTATTTAAAAAATCTGATGAACCGTGAAATAGGTCCGGACTAAAATGATATGTGTCCTTTGGATTTTATAGTGTATGCCCACACCTAAAGGTGAATTGGTGGGCAAAATATTATTCTTGAATATCTCTCTAACCTCTTTAATGCAAAGGCATTCTTCTTCACTCATCAATATTATTCAAAGAATTGTGTGTATTCTTATAAAAAGGGTAGTTTCCTTTTCGCATATGAATCTAAAAATGATTTTTTTTTTTTTGCCGTAGGAAATTCAACCCGAAAGGAATCAACTTAAAAGTAGGGGTGAGCAAAATATCCATCAAACCGTGAATCCAGTCCAAACCAATCCAAACCGAAAGATTTGGTTTGGTTTTTTAGTAGTATGGTTTGGTCATGGTTTAAAAAAATTAGAAACCGCATTATATGGTTTGGTTTGTGGATTCATATTCACGGTTATGGTTCCAAACCGATCCGAACCGTATAATATATATATATATATAATATGTATAGTTATATATATTTTAATTATGATTCACCAAATAAATATAGAAGTCTACTCTCCTAATTTATCGATCCTATTAAATCCACCAATATTTAGTTTCCAATTCCTATTCCTATAATTCCTCTACTACCATTACCAAAACTAATTATCCTAACTTTCTATATAAGAAAACCTATCCCTATACTACATCAACCTAATATACTAACGTAGCATCCATCTCTTGCTTAGCCACAATAAGCCATCTATCTTCTCTACCCATAGTTCTCTTTGCAATCTGCATGGCTTCCGTGAATGTAAGGGAAAACAAATCATGTTCTTATTTTGATTTTTTGTGTTGCTATTTTTTTTCCAGATCAACAATATTTTATTTGATCCTAACTTTTTTCTTCTGTCTTTTCTTGTTAGATGTCAACTGCGGAATGAAATTGATTTTAATATAAGTTTTTTTTTAATTTATCTTCGTAATTTTAAGTACTTCAAATATTTTTTTGGAGATGATAGCTTAGTTCAAAGCAAATTGTGGTTAAAACCGAAACCGAACCGTAGTCTAATGGATTGGATTGGTTTGGTTCTATGCGTTTTGTGGGTTGGTTTGGTTCTCGAAATTTATAATCCGTAGGTATTGGTTTGGTTCTTGGTTTACTATAAAATCGAACCAAACCGGACCATGCTCACCCCTACTTAAAAGCATATATATATATATATATATAGAATTGAATGCAAGGAAATCAAGTTTATATAGATAGGAATTGCCCGTGCTTTCACGCACGGCTCAAAATCGGTATTCAACTCATATCCAGTATTAAAGGCCAAGGCCCAATTTGCAAAATTCTAACTACGCAAAAATAAAAAATAATAGCTCAAGTATATCTACCGGTTAACTTGAATCTGCACATAAACAAACTAACGAACTAATAGTTGAAAGCGCCCATACCTGAAGGCACTTATTGCTAGCCATTTAAATTCACAGCTAGTTAAACCACACTACAAACTACGGATCATAACTGGCAAAACCCAACTGTAATCACAAAATCCACTTTATGGGTTTAAAAAAAATCAAGCTTCAAAATGTAAGAATACAAAACCAATAATTAAACTTAGTGATAATATAGAAACATCCTGCTTTTATTCATCAAGTTTTTTAAATCAAGAAGAAAAGGCAAAACGTAATTAGCCCTTCAATTGAATATAAAAATGTAATTTCACTTCTATTGAATTATTCATAACAAATTTGTAGATTTTTTAAGCTAGGCAATTAACCTTGCTCATGCCAACTCGGTATCTGTTATTGGTTAGCTAATGCAACCTGTCAAAAAAAAAAAAAAAAGATGATGCTTCCGTTCATTTACCATTTCAATCATCTAGCAAGAAAATTTAATGTCATACAACCTGTAAAAAAGAAGAAGTAATGACAAATCATGACATACTAATTTCTACGTGGTTCTTCCTAAATAGAGACCGCAGTTTGATTCAAAATCATCCACTATAGAAATGTAATTCTGATTCAAACTCTTCAACAAAGTCGTAGACTTTCTAAGCTATCTGTTACTGGTTAGCCGATGCAACTTGTCAACAAAACAGATGGTGCTTCTGTTCATATCTATATCTATATAGCTCTTTCTTTGGGAACATTATAGTCAACAACTTTTGCTGAAGTTGTGTGCATGTTTATTTTTCTTTTTGTTTTCACAACATAATTGTGTGCATCTCTAAATCCTTCGTAATCCTTCATATGCTGCTTTAGTTTTGTAAGAACTTAGCTTTGGTTCAACTTGTTTGATTTGTATATTACAAAGCTAGAAGTAGGGTGGAGGCAACAAATGTCACGCCCTCAATTTTTAACATAAATAATAAACATTTTTAATAAACAAAGTCCTCGCTGTTATACAAATAATACCCCAAAATACCTTTTTGTTCACTGATCTCAAATAAAATTCAAAGAGTACATTCCTGGTTCAAGGCCCCCAAGTTACCAAAATACCAGTGTCTGAGAAATAACAATATTACTATTTACAATAATCAACTTTCAAAATGCTCCTTCAAATTTTTATGTTGTGAAGTCCCTCTTGAATACCCTTTTAATGATATGTTCAATCAAGCACATCAAGCACACCACATCAATTCCTTGATTTGTACCTAAAAATGATAGGGTTGAGCATACACAAGCTATATGAAAATGTGATGAATCATGCACCTAGAGTGAGTGAATACAATGAGATACCACAAAGAAATATGGGTCTTCCACCACAAATGAGTATACTACAACCAGGGGATCATGATTTCATAATAATATTCCTAATAGCCCACATGTCAACAAGAAGCAAAATTGACTCAAATTATTTTAATTAGACCATAACTTGTCCTCAACCGTCACTTGTCCATCGCTATGCAATTACTCCATTCTACCTTGATCGATACGTATATGTGATGATCATGCACCAACAATAATATGTGAGCAACAATATATATGTACAACAAACCCCAAGATATTAATGACAACGACTATATCTGTCAGCAGAACAATACGAACATATCACTGGATTTCCTTTTCAAACATAATCAATTTGTCTTGTATCTCTCAAGTATTAGCCATTTTCCTTTTTATTACAATTCTGGACATTTAGGACCCCGTGCACGCACTAAAAACCTTTCATTCAATTCCGGGCATTTGGGACCCGTGCGTCCACTAAAAACCTTACATTCAAGTCCGGGCATTGGGGACCCTGTGTGTCTCATTTCCGGCATTGCACCTTACGGTGGATCCGTGGCTTTCTTCGTAATTGTTCTATAGTCTCAATTATGTTTTGCTTCTCACATTACCTAATAACATTATACTCAACACATAACAAGTTCATAACATTCATCACAATATGCCACAATGCCCACATAATCACCCGAATACCTAGACAACGAACGGGTACCGTAATCATCTAAAATCGACACATGAGCATATCCTGATTTTCAACAAAGCAGTCTGTGTTTGAAAATTTATTAAAAATCTCATACTTAATATTTTTGAATGATTCCAATGTCAAAATATCACCAACTTACTAATCTTTAAAGCCCATAAGGACCCATAACCAATAGGGTCGTTTAACCATAGCTAAACGATGAAAAACATTACTCTGTAAGCTGCCCAGATTTTCAGATTATAGGGCAATCTTCTAAAAATCACTATAAATCGAGTTCTTAATATTTTTGAGAGATTCAAGTCCCAAAAGTTGTGCGATTGAACGAAGTTTAAAATATGCAAAGGAACCCTAGTCAAATCTGCACTCCAAAGATGGGAAATAGGCATTTTCAGTAGCTACATGAATCTGTCACGCAGAAATGAGACAGATTGCAGACCAATTTTCTAAAATCCACCATTAATTCAATTCTAAACGGTTTTCGGTCCAAATTTACAGACACTAAGTGGGTACAAACACAAAGTAGGTTAGGATCAAAGAGGGAGAATATAAGACATAGGAATATTAGAAAGACACTGCTTTTATTCACTCGATAACTCGCTTGGTGATCACAGAAGTAGTGCCCCCCTTTTATAGACGAAACGAGGGGGTACTTGACATCATTGATTACATCATCACAGTAACACACATAATTGACTAATACTATTGTTACCAGCCTTTAGCATTTCTTTGCTGGATACAAAGTCTTTACCTGCACTTATCACTATTGATGTTCCCAACTATTGACTAAGTACAATACTACCACCAATTATATAAACAGTACACAACACAGTAAATAACAATTATTTTACCCTTCTCCGGAAAAGAGGACAATACTACCACACTTTATATTACATTACAAAAGAGACAACTGGCCTGAAAAGTTATTCAGGTTTATCTGATCCACTGCTTCCAGAATAGTCTTCAGTCAAGTAATACTGTTCCAAAAAATAGCGGATATTTTGGCGCCACTCTTCCGGATAATTATCATTGAATTTCCAGTTTGCAGAGTCATAATGGAGGAGAGATGAGGGTACTTCTGTAGGTGTCAATCCATTGAGTGAACACATCGTTTGAGTCATGACCAGATAATTTCCATTGTGGATCTCAATGCTTGGGGACTCTTGATATGCTGAAAGAAATATAGTGTGATACTCCTTTTGCCAAGTGATAGAACCATCTGGATTAGGAAGACATTTGTTGTTACGAGTTGACCAAAAAGCAAATTGGAGATCTTCGTTTGGGCCGATGGGGATCTGTCTGATCTGTTGTTGCCAGTAGGGTATGGTTCCAAAAAGCAAGAGAAATTTCAAAAAGAAATCCTCAGGAGGTTGAACTTGATTGAACGCAGCTTGTGCTAGATAAACCAACACTGTTGATTTATTGAAAATGACACTTATAGTATACACATCGACTAAATACCAGAAGAGAAGGTAGGCTTCTTTTTTGAAACAAAAGACATTATGGTAAGACATTTCAAACTGGGTGATAAAAGGATAGACAGGATGGAAGGGTAGACCTTTTATGGGACCTTCATCAAGACCATATTTGAAAATACAGAGATGCTGAATGTTTTGACACGTTTGGACACACCTGGAAAGAAAGGGATAATTCTAAAAGATGACACTGAAGGTGGATAGGAAGATTAACTAGGTGGAAACAAGAAATTATTGGAAAACAACCAGGGACAAACGAATGGGTTTTTGTTTTGAAAAACTGGTTGATTTCTTTTCTGAGCCTAGACAGAAAATCTGGGAGGACATTGGTTTTTCCTTTTATGTGGACAGCATCAAAACTCTAATTAGAAAACCAATTTGCCCATCTGAGTAACTGTGCCTTTGGAAGGTGCTTCTGTTTGAACTTGAGCATGCTGGGGAAACTCATCATATCAGTCTCAATTAGAAAATGATGATCGATTAGATGAAACTCAAACTTCTCAATGCTCCTTTTGATTGCCAGAATTTCTTTGTAAGTAGAGTGGTAATGAAGTTCTGCTGAAGAGAATGCACCACTCTTATATCCACAAATTCTGCGATTCTGTTCTGAATTTTCTTCTAAAAGAATTGCTCCCCAATAGAGATCAGAGGCATTTGTCTGGAGAATTCTTTTCCCATTTGAAGGTATGATTAGTGAAGGAAGGGTTTTGGATATGGCTTTGAGGTCTGTGACAGCTTTTGTACAATGAGGTGATCAAGGAGGAGGGTTTTTCTTTAGTAGAGTTGAGAGGGGAGTCGGTATTGGGCAAGGTTGGGGATGAAATCTTCCATATAGTTAACAATTCCAAGGAACTGTTGAACCTGTTTGACTGTGAGATTTTCATCTGGAAAATGATCAAGTTGAGAGGCTATATGAGACTGGAGGAGATATTGACCTTTAGAGATATACATCCCTAAAAAATCAATTTCTGGTTGAGCAAGAAGCATCTTTTTCTCTGAGAGCATAATACCATGGGTTTGGACTAGGGAGTGAAAAGATTGTAGTAAAATAGCATGAGATTTAATATCTGGGGAGAAGAGGAGGACGTCATCAATATAGAAGAGGGCTGAAGACAGAATGGGAGCAAATATCCGAATCATGGCCTTTTAAAACAAAGATGGGGCTGTTTTTAATCCAAAAGGCATGACCAACCACTGGAAGTAGTGATCTGGAATGCAAAAGCCAGTTTTGGGGCAATCATCTGGATGGATGCCCAGCTGCTAAAAACCTACTTTCAAGTCAAACTTGGAAAAGATTTGAGTTTTAGGTAAGTTTGCAAAAAGAACACTTCGCCGAGGAAGAGGGAATTTGTTATCCTGCAGAAAATGATTAAGAGGCTGGTAATTGATAACCAGGCGGAGCTTTCCTCTTATTTGCTCTGTCCTTTTGTTGACATAAAATGCTTCATATGCCCACTAAGAGGTTGTGGGGTCGATCAACCCTTCTGACTGGAGTTGCTGGAGCTCTTGAAGAGCAAGCTGGTAGTGTTCTGGATTCATTCCATGATGGGTTGCTTTGGTGGGATTGATGTCTTCATTTTTCTTAACGGGAAGAGAAATGAAGAAGTTTGGATTTTTCCAAAGTGGGTTGGAGCATTTGGTGAGGAACTGAGAATGGGATTCAGCACAAGAAGTTTGGATTATGGTTTCTTTGATGGAGGAGAAAGTTTCTATTGAAAAAAGGTTTGGTTGAGTGGTCCAGGGTAATAGATAGTTTTTGTATTTCAATCCTTTCTTGAGCCAGGAGACTTTGCTGAGATTTTGGAGGATATCAAAGCCTAATAATAAATCTTTTCCTGGGAGATCAGAACCATAAACTTGATGTTTTATGGTGTATTTAGGGAAGAGTTGGATGGTGGTAGGCTTACTGATCAGAGTGATGATAAATGTTTCTCCATTGGCTGCAGTAAAGGGTCTGAAACACGACTGCCAGTAGGACCTGGGAAGGATTGCTGGGTTGAGAATGGAGGCTGCTGCACCAGTATCAAAGAAGGCGATAACTGGTATGGGTTTCTTGTATTTTCCAAGCAAAATTGTGACCTTTGCCAAGGGTTGAGCCAGCATGATGTTTGAAAATCCAAAGGTTTGGATTTCATAGGAGAATGAGTCAGGCTCATCGGAAGAATCGTCCGATTCCGATGAAGAGTCCTCAATGGTGAATGCAAGGAATGTTTGATCTGTTGCTTCATCATCAATATAGGGATTCGACATCAGCATCTTCAAGTTCATCATCAATGAGAGCCAGAGAGCTCACCATTTTGTCCCTCACTGCTTTATTGGGACACTGTTTGGCATAGTGCCATTTTTTTCCGCATATGTAACAGCGATCAGACTTTCGCTGTCCTCTGAATTTCTTCTTCTTGAAAAATTTCCATTTTTTCCGGCGTGAAAACTTGCCAGATTTTGGAAACTTTGAAAACTTGCCACGGGATCTGAACTTCAATTTCTGAAAGTGTTTGGACTTTCGATATGAAGGGCGGCAAGTGCACTTCTTGTCTTTACACTTTATAGATAGGTCTGGACGATCACATGCTTTGCCAAGAAGTTTTCTCTGTTCTTCAAGAGTTTTGAGGAATTTCTGATGATTGCATAACTTTTCCAAGGCAATCAAAGAGTGCTGATAAATACCACCAAGAGATGTGGCATTCAGCGTCAATCCTTTTGTCTGAAGGAGCCTTGTTGTCTCAGTTCCCAATGGTTCAGGAAGGGAATTGAGAAAAGCTTGCTTTAGGTTGACATCATCCATGCCGTTGAGGAGATAAAATCGCTGAGACATGCGATTATAATGGATCTCCAAGTCTTTTCTTTTGAATGAACAACACTTCCTGCTGAGATATTCTTCTCGAACAAATTCTTTAATGTTGTCATGGTCTCCAAGAAACTCAGTATGCAGGACTGAGATAAATTGATCAAGGGTTGGAAGTTGTTTCAGCTGCAATTGTCGGTACTCACCAAGAGCTAAGTACCATTGACGGAGATGGCCAATGAACTTTGCTGTACACTTAGTAAGGATAATACTTAGTGTAGCATTTGGGGAAAGCATAGCGGTAGTGCACCAAGCATGAATCTCATAGAGCTTATCCAACCATTTTGATGGGGGTATGGTAGCAAAGGAAAAACCTTGGGTATGGATATTGGAATGTGAGAATGTTAAAGGTTGGAATTTCTGGAGGTGTATCAAACTTCGGATCTTCTTCAATGATCGGATCTTCAAAATTTTCCTCTGGGATTTCTGGGTTCATCATGTAAACATGAGGGATTGGCATAGAGTTTGTGGATTCAGTATCCGAATCAAACTCAAGGGTTGGTTCAGGAGATGGAGTTTCAGGTATAGTGGCTAAGGTATGTAGGAAAGTGGAGATTGGATTTTTAGAAGGGTTAAAAGCTGGTTGGACCATTAACTGAGGTGATTTGGAGTTTGGATCAGATGGATTAGGAGGAGTGGAGGTAGTTGGAACGGAGGTAGAGGTAGATGGTGAAGATGAAACTGGTGGAGATAGAACTGTAGTAGGCTGGATATGTTTTATCTGGGGTTTTGGGAAAGGAAGTTTTGGTGGAGATGGTCTTTTCGGTGGAGGAAGAAAAGCTGATAAGTTTCCAAAGATGTTGGACTCACTAAACCCTGAGGTAGGAGGTATAGGTAAGAGTTGAGACATTTGAGGATACCCAAACAAACTTTGTTGAGAGGAAGATGTGAACATGTCAAATGAGCTTTTGCTGGTTTTTCTCATAAGCTGTGACCCAAGATTCTGGGTGAAGCTTGAGAAGTTCAGGACAGAAAATTTGTCGTGGGACATGGACACATGAAGCTTGGTGAGGTGCATTGACAGTTAGGAAAAGGGCTTCATCTGTGGAGGAAGGTAGAGACATGTCAAAAGCATGGTTTTGGAGGCGATAGGCCATTTGATAGTGAAGGGTTGCTGCGTATGTGGTGGAAATTTGGGAGGCACCACCAATTTGAACTTACACTTTCAAGACGGATAGCAGATGAGGATCTACTAATGGCATGTTAAAATTGGGGTAAAAGGTGAAGATAACAGTTCCAGCATTTAGAGTGATTTGGACTGTAGCGATGCATGCGTGCTGATACTGTAGAAATCTGGTATCAACCAGAGCAAGTCTGGAAGTAACAGGCAAACCTTTTCGCCCATGGAAAGTGACGGCCAATCGGATTGCTCCAAAATGCAGGTGGGTAAATCCTTGTTGTTGCCAAAGTCGAGGCAAGTCAACGGAGATTTCCAAAGGTAAGAGTTGTTCAGCTTTTGTAGCTGTGATGAAACATTGGTCAAATTTAGAAGTTTGGACATACTCTTTTACTGAGGTTGGTCGTTTTGTGGAAAAAAGTTGGGTTACAGATTTTTTTACAGAGGTTTGAGGACAGACAAAAGTATTATAAGGGTTTAAAAAAGGGAGATCAGTAAGGCGAACCTTACTGTCATCAGGAAGATACTCAAACTCATACAAGTATTCAAGATTAGAAGAGGAAGAGGAAGAATTTCTACTAGAGGAACGTGAAGGGACAAGTGATGAAGTAGCAGAAGAGTAAGTGAAAAACAGGTGATTCATATTTAGGTAAAGATCTGGGTTCGTCTTTTCCTTTTTACAACAAATTTTTTCTTTTCAAAATAAGACCTTCAACCAATTTTGATTAATAAAATTCTGTATATTAGGGAAGATAAACCGAGATACACTGCCTACACATGGGCCAAAATCTCAAGGTACTGTTATCCCACTGATACAAAATTCTTTTAACCAAAATAGTTAGTGAAGTTTCTGATGTGGAGGATCCTTAGAAGGCAACCACAGAGCATACACTTCATGCTTTTGCTTTTTAGAAAAGATTTGAAGTAATATTGGAAAAGAAGTTCCTAGAGGGGGTTTAAGCTAGAATGGAAAACATGGCTCTGATACCAAATTTACAAACACTAAGTGGATACAAACACAAAGTAGGTTAGGATCAAAGAAGGAGAATATAAGACATAGGAATATTAGAAAGACACTGCTTTTATTCACTCGATAACTCGCTTGGTGATTACAGAAGTAGTGCCCCCCTTTTATAGACGAAACGAGGGGGTACTTGACATCATTGATTACATCATCACAGTAACACACATAATTGACTAATAGTGTTGTTACCAGCCTTTTGCATTACTCTACTGGATACAAAGTCTTTACTTGCACTTATTACTACTGAAGGGAATTAGAACGAGCTTTAAGTCTACTCTATTTCATATAAAGTAACCAAAATTCAATTCCAAGTTTAACAAGATGCAAAACCCCAAAAACCGAGACCAAAATCTATAGATTTTCGAGATTGAAAGAAGCAGCTTCAAATGACGAAACAAGGCACGATCTAGGTACGTAAACACTGTATAAACGCATAACAAGAGTAAGAAATCCCTACTTCATGGGTTTTGAGCAAAACCCCCAAAGATCCAAGCGAAATCGAAACTCCAACGTGATTCGATCGTGGATTTTCTTGGATAGATAGAAAGCCCGCGCTCCGTAGAACAACTTTAATTCTTGGACTTTGTTTGAAATCGTGCCCTAGGTAGGTGAAATCGAGGAGAGAAGTTGAGGGAGAGTTCGGAGGGAGAGAGCCGAGAGAATAGAGAGAAAGAAAGAAAGGAAAGAGAAAAAAAAAGTGGAAAAGGGAAAAATGGGCTTTTCCCCTATACATCCATATATATATATAGTTCCATTTTCATAAGGACCACCATATTTTAATAAAATGCGGATCTTCCTTTCCCGATCAAATTTCGATGATCCGAGCTGCTCAATGGATTCAGAACGTAATTTTAAGGATACCCATGAGAAATCAGCAAAAAAAAAGACCGGGAAGGACTTCATTCGAGCAGTTTTTGCTTGTTTTTTTATTGAACGGTTCAAATAAAAACTACTCAAATCAAAGCCCTTCCCAATAATTTTTTTTGTCGATTTCTCACTGGTATCCTTAAAATCACGTTCTAAATACATTGAGCTGCTTGAATCATCGAAATTTGATCGAAAAGGTGAGAAATGGGGAGGTCCGCATATAAGGTCCTCATTTTAAGGTCCTTATATGAAAATTTCTCTTAGATCATCAAAATTTGATCGGAAAAGAGAGGTCCGCATTTTATTAAAATGAGGTGATCCTCATGGGAGACGGACTATATATATTAGTCAAGATCAAGTCCAAACCTCTTCCTGTCCACACCCGTCGGCACCTCCCCTTTCTCGATCAAATTTTGATGATCCAAGCCGTTCAATGTGTTCAAAATGTGATTTAAAGGGTATCCGCAAGAAATCGACAAAAAAAACACTGAGAAGGGCTTGATTTAAGAGGTTTTTTATTGAACCATTCAATAAAATACAAAAAAAACTGTTCAGATGAAACCCATCCCTGTATTTTTTTTTGGCCAATTTTTCGCAGGTACCCTTAAAATCACGTTCTGATTACATTGAGCGGCTCGGATCATCGACATTCGATAGGAAAATGGGATGTGTGGACGGGAAGAGATTTGGACTTGATCCTGACTCATAGACACACACACACACACACACACACACACACATACATACATATATACTCATCACACTTGCACCCCTGCACTTGCAATAATAGCACATTGATCCCCTAATCATATAACCACGACACTATTCATATTTTCGCAATTTACGCCTTTACTCGATAATTACAATATTCCTTTTAAAAAAATTATGGACCAAAAATTTGGATCTCTACAACAAATCATGGTAAACGATTACAAAAACTTGTAGAAGAGTACATGGTCATGGTATCATTATTCAAACAACATAGATTTTTAAAAAAATAAATAAAGTGTGCAAGAAACATACCACTTGAAAGCCATGTTCTTTTCCTCTGCCCATAGATGTCACCTTCTCTTTTCCCTTGCACTTTCCTCTAGGTTTTTCTTTTTCCTTCTAGAAAGATAAAAATGTACTTATAAGAAAAATAGGAATAATGTTACTCGATGAGGTGAACACATATGAAAAATAGGAATAATGTTACTCGGTGAGGCGAACACATATGTAAGAAGAATAGGAATAGAGTTGCTCGGTGAGTTTAACTTTGCCACATGTATATCATTTGAGTGTCCATCATGGATAACAATACCTACGTTCCATGCTCAACGCAACTAAAATTTAAATAGTATCAAAAGATGCAAGAAAATTAGAAAAAAAACATGTAGAAAAAAAGAGAAATGAAGGATTTATCGTAGTTTGGCTCAAGATATCACAAACCGCCCTATTTCGAAGAATTTGTAATCTATGCGGAGGGAGCACATGGGTTAGAGGTAATAAAGATGCCTATCTAAAAGATTAAAAAAGGGACTTACATGAAAAGAATTCATAATGTCATCCATGAAAAAGAAATCTTTTCAAATTAGCAAGTTTGAAATAAAAGACATGAAAGTATAACCAACCAAGGTTACAATGCATAAATCCAATAGTATTGGATTTTCCAAACAAAAATGCATGCTTGGAGGAGATATTAAAAAAGAACACATATTTGCAAAATCTAAATCGATTATACTAACAATCTTACAATCAAGTACAAAGAAAGGAAAAGAACCAATACATGTGAAATTTTTTTTTGAAAAGCAATACATGTGAATTTCAGTTAACTCTTTTAACGCAGAAGACGGAAGTACACGATAAAACTGGAAAAAAAAAAATGCAAGCACGATATAGTAGGGAGGGAGAGAGTATACATATACAGTTAGTTGTCCTCTTGGAATACAGTAAATAGTCGGCACGATCATTCACTAACTCTTGGAATACATATACAGTTAAATCAATGGAATACGTATACAAATAAAACAATAGAACCACTCACCTCAATTCTTGTTTTGCCATTTCAGAAGCAAAGTGATCGAGGATGGGGAGTTGAGAGGGAGAGAGTAAAGACCCTCCTCAGCCTACCAATGAAGTGATATGGTTCATTACGATAACTAATTAGAATTATAGATGAAGCAAAACTCTTGATAATAAAAGAGACCTTGATGGATTAAGTGTCTTTTAATAATTATCTCTAAGGCCATCTTCTTTTCTCCATAAAAGGTAGAATACTCATCCCTTATTCTTACAGTTTTTTCATCAGTTAAAGTACAGAGGTATTTTAGAAAAGTAGAGACAGAGAGAAGAAGGTGAGAATTAAGGTGTTTCTAATTAACGGGTTTGTTCTCTCTAATCCTGATGGCCAATAAAGGTACGCCATTTATGATTTTTGAGATATGTTGAATTTAAGATCCTGTTATATCTGTTTTCCGCATAATAGTTTTAATACAGATATAGATTTACAATATTCCCATAGTTTCCTTGTATAGACAAGCCAAAATAGGTGGCAATCCTTTGTCCACCTACCTCAATGAAAAGAGTTATGGGTCCGACATCATTGTTGAACGGCTTTTTTTTTGTTTTGTTTTATTATGTTGTACTTTGTTTTCGTATCAATATAACTAGGATGATCGATCTTTTTGCTAAAAAAAGAAAAAATTGCACCATAGTTTGAGATGAATTGGTAGTCAACAACTTAAGGGCAGTTAGACAATTTATTTTTTACATATAATTGAAATTTTCTCTAGCACTGTCGGCACTGGATCACTCGTCCATAGTAAAAAAACAAAAAGAAATTGTAAAATCACACACATATACAAACATTTGCAGTCCATACCCACCGAGAATATTAGTGTGTTTTAATTAAGAATTTTGCATCCACAATGTGAGTGTTTAAGTGTCTGCATGTATGTGGGTGAGTATAGATTGAAAATGCTTGTGGACGTGTGGTGGTAATAAAGTTGTAAAATATTTGAAAATTCAATAAAATTTGTAACTAAATATTTGTAGCTCAAAAAACCAAAATAATTAAGCTCCCCAATAAATTTTGAAACTTAAAAAATAAGTTGGTAAACAAATAAAAAGGGGATTCTTATAAAAAAATTCCTTTTGCTTAACCTATACTCCAACTTCGGTAAGTTAAAGTTTTTTTTTTTCTTGAGCTTTTTGTTATTAACATATTATGTATTTTTGTCATCACTGTGAAAAAAAATCGTGCAGCTGCTCCTGAACAACTTACCAAGTTGTCATAGGAACATAATCAATATTTGTTTTGAATTTGATCATCGTGCAGACACGGAATTTGTATTCAATGGAGATCCGAATTACATGTATTTTTATATTAATAAAAAAAAAATAGTCTACGACATAAATAATGCTACTTAATAGTTCTGAGAAAAAGCCCACATTGTGGATGCAAAAGACCACGACCAAAAAATAGTCGGTAACTTAAAATTTGAGAAGTTTTTTCCACACATATATAAAAACTTTGTCAACTTTATTTTTTACTCAAGAGACTTGCAAAGGACCGATCCTATAGAATTTTTTAAATTAATCTGAAAATATAGTATAGTTAGTGGGATAATTGGAAGGTGTGCATTGGCTCGGGCCTCCACTTGCACCTCTGTACATCCGCCTCTTGGGAGAGCGATATAAATACTCCCTCCATCCCACTTTGTTCCGTGGCCTATTTCCTTTTTGGAACGTCCCAAAAAATTATTTATATCTCACAATCTATAATATTTTTTATGATTTTCAAAACTTTGTTTAAAAAAATAAATTGAGATCTATCAAACAATATCCATATTGAATATATTAAATATTATAGATTGTGAGATATAGACAATTTTTTGAGACGTTCCAAAAAGGAAATAGGCACAACAAAGTGGGACAGAGGGAGTACTTTCTTCATCCCAATTTGTTTGTCCACTTTCAACATATATGCCACTCACAAATTGTCCATCTTTGAGAAAAATATATCTTTTCATGCAAGATTCTCAATAAATTTCTCTATCTATCTCTCTCCACTCATTACTACTTATTACATCAAAACTAATTTTTAAAGATGAGAACCAAACAGGCTCTTTACAGTTTTTACTATTATATATAATTTTGTAAATTTTGTCTAAAACAGTACCTAATGGAGATCTATCAAATAAGAAATTCATATTTCATTTATAAAATAATATATATGTGAACTAGAAAATGTAAGCAACTTTTTGAGAGGTTGTGCATAGTGAAAGTAGACTAACAGATTTAGGTAGAGGGAGTAATAAAGTTATTACTACTATTTCATCCGTATTATTTTGTTTGCTTACATTTTTTGAGCCATCTCAAATTATTTGTACTTTTTCAAAATTAGCAATCACCAAAAGCCAAAGTTTAATTTTACCCCTTTAGTTTTGAGGTGAAGGAAATACAGTACCAAGTTCAAAACAAAATCAAGCAAAAGAGTATTTTTGAAAATTTAAACACTTTTAAACCGGCTTATTGGCATTTTTGGTCCCCAAAGTATTCAATCTGTTCCGTTTTGGTCCCCAACGTATCAATTGCACAGATTTAGTCCCCAACATTTTCAATTTGATTTTAAAGGGTCCCTGAGGCTAATGCTGTTTCAATTCCCCGTCAAACTGAGGGGAAAGATTTAAAAATAAATAAATTAAGTATTCCAAATTTCAATCCGTTTGAACTAATCGAAAGATTTTAGTTTTTTGATCATTTTATCGTAAATGGTCATAATTAAAATTTGATTCTACGGCTCTCGTTGATTGGCCTTAAGGAAGTCGTAAAATCAAATATCTCTTAGGACTAATCAACGAGAGACATAAAGTCAAAATTTAATTATGATCATTTAGGATAAAATGATCAGAAATCTAATATCTTTCCATCCGTTCAAACGGATTAAAAATTGGAACACTTAATTTTTTTAAAAAAAAATATTTCCCCCCAGTTTGACGGGTAAGTGAAACGGTGTTAGCCTCAAGGACCCTTTAAAGTCAAATTGAAAACGTTGGGGACTAAATTTGTGCAATTGATACGTTAGGGACCAAAACGGAACAGATTGAATACTTTGGGGACCAAAAATGTCAATAAGCCCTTTTAAACCAAAAAACTTTTAGTCAATAAAAAAGGGGAATTCCCATCATAAGCAAATAATTGGGACAAAGTGAGTAGGGGCCAACTCATTATGAACATCTAAACTAATCTTAGAGTCGTAAAATTAACAGCCAAACAATCTGTACTACTAAGAAGAGAATTTTTTTTTAACTACCAGTGAATGTCAAACCAGTGAACCGGAGAAAATAGGTCCATTACTTGTTGCTATACTCCCACTCCATCAAAATCCTTCATGGTTTCCTTCATATAACACCCTGAGCTTAAACATGAATTGGAGATCATCAGTTTCCCAAGAATTATCAAACTGTGAAGAAATAATAAAAATAGGAGATTTTATATAAATCTTAACCATAAAACAAAACATGAGCTAAATGAGAGTTCAAGACAAACCTCAAACCTCTCATATATAGTTTTCCGCTTCCTAAAAAACAACGAAACAAACTAACAAAGAGCTAGCCCGGCCACCCAATTTAATTGACTACATCTCTTCCCTTCTAAGCTTGTTTAATAGAGCTGTTATAAGAGCATCCCTTTTCTCTGCTCTAGCTTCCTCTCTCGTCCTCCTTTCATCTTCCCTCTCTCTCCACCTCCTCTCCATCGCTACCCTTTCATTCTCCAAAGCTTCCATTGTTTGTCTCCACTCCATCTCCTTCACTCTCCTCTCCTCCTCTCTCCTCTCATAAGCTTTCATCCACTCCATCTCCATTTGCATCTGTTGCTTCATGAACTCCTCCAGAAGCTCCTTCAAACTACTGATCATACTTGTTCCACTAGTACTACTGCCAGTACCACCACCCTTGAGTACCTTCCTTCTCTTCTTGCTGCTTGTGATCTTCTCTCCTCCATCGCTCTCTTCGTTGTCGTCCTCATCATCCGACGAAAGTTGCACCCCTTTCTTTTTGGGAGCGCTTAGTCCCCCCTCCGCTTCTATCCACAGCATTCTTTGCATCCTCGCACCAAAAATAGTTTGTAGCTCATTGTAAAATGGAAATTGCTGCCTCATTCCTTCTGGCTCCATGGTTTCACATCCCTAATTAAGGCATGCATGCACAACATAAAATTGAGATACACCAAACCCATACACGTCTTAATTATAACTACACGATTCAGCTTAAACACACACGTATGGATGCAAGCACATATATATGCATGTACTCATTTGTTTTACTAATCAAGGATTACAAATAATAGTTTTTCAACAGGATATGAATTTCACAATTTTGCAGTCCCATCTGCCAGTTTTTGGTCGAGGTGTATGATTGGTTTTTGTGGATATATACGTCCCTGCACAAGCAAAATTAAAATAATCTGGCTCACAGTATCACAACCCTATATACAACTCAAAAACAAGTAATTAATTTGAAATACAATACACCACAATTAAAGAATCGGATGATTAATAGCTTCCCATTAAACAACACATGCAAATGTATATATCCACAATCTACGTAAGCATATCTTAACCACATTTGAATTTTATTTGATTTATTATCCTATGTACCGCTCTTGCTTAGTTTAATGACATCAAAAATCACTTGCAATTAGTCCATATAAAGCCTCAGATCGTTCCAAAACATCGTAATAAAAATGATCATCTCAAAATATGACTACTACCTAAGTGTAAGTGTTTACCGGTGTGTAAATCTATATTGAATATCAATTCCCCTCAAGTAAGGACCTTAAATACGGACCTCGTAGTTCAGAGCCCTACGCTAATAATCGAAGCCGTTCAACTTGTTTAGAACATGTTTTTAAGGATATCTGCAAAAAATCGACTCAAACGAATATCGAAAAGTGCTTGATGTAAACAATTTTTTCATAAAGCTTAATCCAAACAGTTTATTATAGTATATCGTTGATTGATAAGAGTGTTGAAAAGGGATTGAATGCAGGGTTTTGAATAAATTACTACCTTGTATCGAGTGACGAGGTTTTTCCACTTGCACTTGCACTGCTCTGCGCTTCGATTGTAACCCTTTTCCTTCATTTTCGTTGCAATCACTTCCCATAGAAGCTTGTTTCGCTTGGTTTCCATAAACGTGGGATCGAGCTCGGCTCGTATTATCAAGAAATCCCTTGTCTCCTGAATACTCCATTGAGGAAATCTATCCCCTGTATCTATATTCACACTAATCTGATGATGATGTGGATGACCTTCCATCGCAGAGTAGTACGTCTTGATATATATATATATATATAGAGAGAGAGAGAGAGAGAGAGAGAGAGAGAGCGAGAGAGAGAGAGAGAGAGAATCGCTTTGGATGCAAGGAAGGTGGTTTGAATTCAACATAAAGAACAAAAAAGATGTGTACAGAGAGAAGAGGAATGATTTATATGGATGGAATGGAGGTGGGGTGGGGGTGGTGTGAAAATAAGGTGTGAAATCGTCAAAAGGGGAAAAAAAGAAGACAGATTGGTTTTTTTTGATTTTGGGATTAGGTGTCAAAGGGAGCGCTTTTTATATGGTTTTGTTCAGATTTCTGGAGTTTGAAAACCCAAGATAAAGAAAGCTAGCTTTAAATTGCCCAGGCCCCAGAGTCTTCTCTCTCTCTCTCTACAGTACAGTTCCCTTCAGTCTCATCTCTCTACGCGGAAACGCACGCATTCTCTCTCTAGATATGTTCCGTTATATCTATAGTGCGATAGTACGCTGTTATTACATATTTTGCATTAACTTCTCCTGCAGTTTCTAACAATTCCAGAAATATCCCCTCAGCTTGAAAATAGAATTGTTTTCATTCTAACTCATGTAAATGGTATAACGGTCCGATTGGATGCGGTATAAGTTTTAAGTGTATTATTTATGGAGCGAGATAAGATATAAGAGGTACTATTTATGGAGGGCCCCGCATTGATGTGACTTTTATGGAGGAGGAATTAAATAATACTACCTTCGTCCTATTTTAAATGCTTCCTACATAAAATTGTGTCATTTTGACTTTTAAAAAAATTATATTTTTCATAATCTTTTTTGGAACTTTTTTGCACTATTTCAAGAACTCATCGAAATCTTTTGAATGATACAAAACAAAGTTAAAAAATTAATTCCGAAAGTACTTTATTTTTCGAGGTCAAAGTTACACACGGTCTCCCGTAAGGAGCATTTATATTGGGACGGAGGGACGTTGGTTTGGATGAAGTATTAGAAAGGGGGATAAAATAGAATTTGGTTTGAATGAGAGATAAAATGGGGCATTAGAAAAGATGAATGATACAAAAAGATGTCAAATAACTCTTTTACCCATGTGCAATATGAAATTAGATTATTCATTAGATTAAATATAAAATTGCAAAATCAAATAAAATTAATTATTAAGTGTTTTTTTAATTATGGGTGCATTTTAATTGATTATGGGTGGGGGTGCACATGGTCACACATGCACATAATTCATTTTCCTTATTCTTCTTCTCCCTGTCCTTCCCTCTATTTGAGAGAGAGAGAGAGAGAGAGAAGAAAGAAAGAAAGAAAGCTATGACACACGCCCTCTCTTTGATCATTGGTGAACGTCACAGCTTGGTTAAATCCCTCCCTCTCTCTGATTTGTTGTAGTAGTAGTTATTGTTGTTTTTATTCTTCTTGTTTTGATGTCTCTATTTGACAACAGTAGAAACCAGAACCTAGGCAGATGAGGAGGGTAATTTTGTAAAAAATCCATGTGGATTAGACCAGATAAATTAGGGATAGGTACAAAGCCATCTATAATTTATCCACCCGTGCCCCCTACGCCTGGATTGAATCGGAAGGCGGATGAACTCATCGGGTGCAAATTTGTGTGCCAAATGAAGTCATAAACATCACATCAAACCCTCATCCCCCCTCTATAACTCATCCACCTAGCTATGGTTGCATCCAATCAAGCCCTAATGCACCCTGCGTGCTATAAAGTTGGTCCCCTATGAAATTACGTGCAATTTTTAACCTTAAAAATAATGGATTTACTAAAATAATTTTCAATTTTTCATTTTTTTGGCACCAAAATTACATGCTATTTTCAACCATAAAAATAATAGATCCATATTACACACAAATTATTACGATAAGTACATTATTTTTAAGGTTCAAAAATTGTATGTAGTTTTGTAGAGCACCAACTTTATGGGACGAATTAAGTAACATTATTATATATACCATTTACGGGAATTATACGGAGGGGAATAGTTAAACATGTTGTTAGACTGAAAACATATTTCTGGAATTGTTAGAAACTATAGGAGAGGTTTATGCAAAATATCTAATAACACCACACTATACATATAACGGTACATATCTAGAGGGAGAGAGAAAGAGAATATATAGAAAAAAATTTCTCAATATACTCTGTAGGATAGGTCCGAAATCTGAATGGACAAATATCCTTAGGAATAGATGTGCCGAAGAGGTTGAAATAGTCAATAGAAAGGAATGAGATGAGTGATTTAGAAGGGTGAAGAAGAGAGTAGGGATTAACAGAGAAGGACTAGGCAGTGGAGACCCTAACCCGAAATTCCAAGGAGGAAAGACAATAGAACCCCTGAAAGAGGATAAAACCGCCTTTGAAATTAGTGCTCACCAACTTTCTCTCTCTATGGAATGTTCACAATGTGCTCAATCTTTGGGATTTGATGAAAAGACGTTTCATATTTATAGACCACATGAGCTAGGGCTTGGGCGCTAAGTGGCGCGTTGATAAAATGACACGTGTCCCTTTCGTACCCCCTAATCGCCGAGGTGTCACTACCCTCGGATGACCGCGAGTATGACGGTAAGCGTATCCACTTATTCGCGAAGATCCTCTTCTTCTTTTACAGCCACCAAGCCATTAGATCCCCTTCATTCCCGTAGGGCATGGTCATGACTTGTTCAGTCGCGCCTGTACCGCTGCCAAGCCTTAAGGGGCCCCTCGAGTCCTGCCTAAAGGCCGGAGCAGACTTTAGAGTCTGGGCAAGTTGCTGATGTATCTTGGTTAAACCGCGTTGTCGTCCCTATTAGATTGGGACCGCGCCAACCAATTTCCTGTATAAATAGAATTCTCTCTTTAGAAAAGGAATTTGGGCTCGCGACCTTCATATGGGTGCAGCATAGCGATGGGTAGCGCAAGGCTCCCACGCGCGGGGCCACGTGTTGCGCAACTGAAGCACCACGTGGTGAGCTAGGGTTCGTCGGTCAGACCGTCTACCTCGCGAAAGATGAGTACACGTGTCACATGCCCATTGGCTAGTCGAATGGTCAACAGTCGCGTTTATTGACCTTTCCTACATACTCTAAAGATTATTTGACCCCACTACGAAAAAGTTTTTTCTCTCTATTCGTTGTGTTTTTTTTTGAATGTCAGATAATGTTTCTCCATTCCTTGTTGTATACTCGAGTATATGTAAAGATGTTGGATTTCAATGAGCCCATCTCTCCTAGTTCAAAGTGTTATAGAAAACCTCAAATATACATGCAATTGTTTGCAACTACACATATCAATTAAAGCTTAACTACCTAAGTGTTCTTGTATGATTGTGGGAATACTAGTATGTGACTTCGAGGAATTATCCTGTGATATTGATAAATAGACACAATTTTGTGAAAACTAGTACCCATTCTGGATGTTACATAATTGTTTCAAGTATGGCAACCTAAAATACTTTGTTGGAAAGAGTAAATGAGAGCTTTCTCTTATTTTAAAATCCTGAGGGGGATTTCTGTGTTCGACAAACAAACCCAGGGAGATCAGTGCAATTTTACCCAATATTAATTCAACGTCCACATTAGTTCCCATTGCGTGTCGGTGTCGTCAGGCTTACGAGGAAAGATTATTGGATCGTGGTGGGGCTTTATATACTGTAACCAGTTGTACAAACTTGCTTCACAAGCTAATAGTACTTATTATATATATATACACACACACATGCAGGGTGATTCGAGAGACACCTATAAAAACATCTAAAAAAATATATCATAGTTTTTGATCAAAATTTTTTGATTGGATAATAAAAAAATTTTTCAAAAAATTTTGATCAAAAACTATGAGATTGAGATTTGTGGTGTTTTTTTTAGATGTTTTTATATGTACCTGTGGAACCGCCCTGATATATGTGTGTGTACATGTAAATATATGAACGAAAGGCTCAAACTATGAGTTCCACCGAGGGATCCCGCAATCTGAAAATGTTGTCCTTATTTGAATTTTTTTTACATTTGTTAGTTTTCTGTCAAATTTTTGTGGGTTATTGATTTGTCTTAACGAGAGGAATCGGAAAAGTAAATATTTTTTTTTTACTTTTACCCAAGTATTTTGAGAAATAATACTTTTTAGCAAAAAAAAAAATCACTTTCTTGTTTAAAAAGTGGTTATTTCTCAAAATACTTGAATAAAAGTAAAAAAAAAAAAAACTTTTTTATTCCTTTCATTGAACTCCTTTTGTTAAGACGAATTAATAACTCACAAAAATTTGATGCAAAACTAACAAATACAGAAAAAATTCAAATAGGGACAATTTTCAAATTTTAATTTGTTAAGTTCATAAGAATGCAATGTGGACTTTTGATTTGAATTGTGGGATTTTGTTTTTAATGGTTCATATCCACAGACGAGATTGATAAGAATATTATATATATTGGGTGTTGTTAATGCCAAAATTATTTTTTTAAATGCTCAACATTTTTGTGCATAGAAAAATTGTATGATGTACAAGTTAAAAAGCTCTGAGCATCCACAATGTAATAATCAAAATAAAAGAGTTGCTAAAATTAGCAAATGTTGTTTAAAAAAGTGTTCACATTGTTATAAACAAACTTAGTAACCTCTTAACAACTTATTAAATTTTAGTTATTGGATAACCAAAATTAGCAATATTTTACCACTAATCAAATTTAATGATTCTAACATTTTCTCAATTAGGTACAACTATTATGGGAGAGTGAAATTCACTCTCCATGAAGCAAATGCTTTATTAATAAGTGAAACTCATCACTTTATGAATTTTAACAAATGTTTTTTACTTTCACTTATTTTACTAGCAAAAATGCTATCCGTGTATTATTTCCATTTTCTTTAAATTATTGTGAATATGGAAGACCGTATTTTGAATTTGAGTTATATATGTGTTGTCCTGCAACTAGTGTTTCTTGAAATTCACATTGAAAATTCACCATGAACCTGTCTCTGTACTTCTAATTGGCTGGAATTCTCAACAAATTCACCCAGAGGTAAGGCTTCCTTCAGACAATTGACTTCTCAAGGTTTTACGTTCCTCACTAGGATTGACTTCCACTCGGAGGTTGATTCCCTGAATTTGAGAAGCTCTATATATAGTTTCATTGAGAATTTATCCCTTAATTCCTTCTCATTTTCTGCAATTACATCTCTTTGATCTTCATTAATCAATAGCGACTGATAAGTCATCGGCATCTAAAATTTGGCTCTTCTTGAATTGGGCAATTGTCTAAGCAACCCCCTTGGTTTTGATGAGCCATGACAATTGGGCGGGCCTAATGAGTCATCAATCCATGAGTCCAATGAATTAAGCCTCATTAATCCCCTCGCATGTCACCAACTCAACTAGATGGTTGTCTCTGGGACTAGAGAAAATTGATCATCCATCACCCTCCTGCCATCTTCCAATACCACTTTTAGCTAAGCCGACTTTGGTTTTTGAGTCTTGGTCTTCCTTAAATTCTGATCGACCTTCAAATCCTTGTTTGCTGATTGGGCTTGCACTAGAAAACATTGGTAACATAATACTAATATGTTCTAATATTATGCTAACATAATAAGCAAAGAACCAAACAGCCCTCTACCTAATAACGAGAGCTTTTCTTGTGGCTTAACATTCGTGATTTGACTTTCGTTTATCTTAGCATGGAATATAATGAAATTACTTTGACAAAACAAAATAAATAATTCGGATCAAATGTATTATTATTTTTGTTCGTGTTTCTATTGATATCTGATTTAAACACAATGAACTTAATAAACAAAACAAAATTAACAATTCTAATCACTCCTTTTTTTCTTATTAACCCGCGTAGTGTTGGGGGGGGGGTGGGTTTGCCCTTAAGAGGCAGCAGCAAGCTGCTGTGCCTAAAACTACTGTAACGATCCTGATTTTTGGTCGTTAAATTTCGTTAAATATTTGAATTTTATTTTAATTTCCTTAATTTCCTTGTAATTTGTCATAATTACGTTTTTGCCCCTTCAAATTTGATTTCTTTGCGCTTTAGCCAATTTAGCAAGTCTAGTTAGCTTCTAATCGACCAGTTGGAGTAATCGAACTAGGAAGCCATCTAGTCACCGTAAATGGACCGTTTTGCCCCTCGTTGAACTCATTGAACCTTTTGAACCCTAGAACAAGAATTGATTATTCTTTTTCTTTTAATTATTTTTGGATTTATTCTTTGTCCATTAGACAACATATGTTAGGGGAACTATTATCCATTGGATAATAGAAACCCAATTGTTTATATTAAAAGGATTCAATGGAAGATTTGAACAAAGTACTAGTAGTTATAAAAAATAGACTTTTAAATTTACTTTAAAGTACTTTTTGGATTATTTTAATATATAATTTCCCTAGCAACTATTATCCATTGGATAATAAAAGTTAGGGTAGTTATTATCCATTGGGTAAAAGATTAGTCTTTCAGCAAGTACATGGGTCATATTAATCTAGTCTTTTCTTAAATCCCATGTGAGGAAGTACATAATATTTTATTATGTATGTACTTTTTGTTTAAAGGCTTAAGATTTCATTAGTACCCTTTATTTATTTTATATTAGGATATTGATTCTTCCTAGATACATAAGTACCTATGTATATATTAATTTAGTACTTGGATGTTTATTTAATTGGCTAAGAACACATGTGCCCAATTAATTGTTTATTGGTAAAAATCTTAGTCTTTCTAGTCTTTGATCTCTTGGTACAAAAGTACCTTTTGTTTATTACATTGTATGTATGTGTATATATATATGTATATATTTATATATGTGTGTGTGTGTGTGTGTGTGTGTGTGTGTACTTGAGAGAGAGAGAGAGAGAGAGAGAGAGAGAGAGAGAGAAGGGATTTGGTTGTACCATGCTTGATCTTTCAAAGTACTTCAAATCCTTGGATGAACCTTCCTTCTTAGCTAAGTATCCAACCCTTCATTATCCTCCATTGTACTTCTTTGATTTGTTTCAAACCAAATCTTGTACAACTTCTTCTTTCTCTTCCAAATCTTCCAAGAAACAAATCCTTGGTACAATCCTAGCCTTGCAAGCCTACCATTTAGCCATTGATCTTCCAAGCAAACTTGATTTTATTGGATTTAAAAATTGGGGAATAGGAGAGAGAGAGGGGGCCGGTCATTATGAGGGAGGGGGAGCCTTTGCCTATAGATAGAAGGCCATTCTAAAGCTTTGAACTCACACTTCAAACCTTTGCTCTTCCTTCTCTCTAGAATTTCTAGTATTCTTGATCAAAGTTCAAGAATTTCTCTTGTTCTTGAGTTCTTGAGCAAAACTACCAAACCACTTCCAAATACCACCCATAGATCTTTAAAGTAGCTTAGTTAAGGTTAGGAAGTTGTTTCTAGGAAAAGAAAGTATGACACTTTTCTTTTCGAAGCAAACTGGAGCCGTTACGGCGCCGAAATTCAAAACCGACAACCAACTTTCCATAGCCAACCACCCCCATGAAGAACGGTAGTTTAATCTTGCCCTTCTAACTCTAGTATCATTTCAAATCATATGTTAAAAAACGGATGTTATTTAGTAGCAACTTTGATCATTACTTTTAAAAGTAGATAAGGTTATCTTTTGCTTAAAAGTTGGAAATGCATGAATTATGTTTTCTCATGGTGATTCAAGCATGCTATGTAGCTTAGAGTTGGATGACCTTGTTGGAATGAAATGCATGTTGGTATGTAAAGTCTTACACCGCGGAGTCTTGCATGAGAATGAGACACGAAAAATCAAGAAAGTTAGAAACATGGCACCTAGGGTGTGTTTAACAAGGAAGATGTGTTTTCCGAGGATGGAAATATTTTCGAAACTACGTAATGACCATTTCAAGGGTATTACGTGAGTAGTGTGTGTTCCAATGGGAAACCGGAGCGGCGGAACCATTGTGAGGGTGTGTGCGTTCCCATGGGAACCCGGAGCGGCGGAACCATGGTGAGGTATGGCTTGGTTATCCGCGGAGAGGAGCCAATGCAATTGTGTGCCAATGGGAACCCGGAGCGGCGGAACCATTGTGCGGATACTCGGGAACCCGGAGCGGCGGAACCGAGATTGGGTGTGTGTGTAGCTTGGTTATCCACGGTACGGAGCCAATGCAAAAAAATGATTTTTGAAAGATGGTTTTGCAAGTGAAAATGATTGACACGGTCTACGACGAGTCGCGTAGGAGAAACAAGGAGAATCATGGACACCAACGATAGTTGAATATCGAATGTGGATGCGTAGCTGTTTATATACGTATCATTTGGAAATCGATGTTTTATTACGATCTATTGTTTGTAAGTTAAGGGTTAGTGAGTAGGATTTTACTATTGAGCCTTCGTAACTCATGGTATTGCCTTTTTGGTGACCCTGGCATATTATATGGGTGGCTACGCCGATATAATATGTCAGACTTGATAGACGAATAGGGCGAACTCTTCACCTTGGAGGCGTTTGGAGCCGAAGAACTAGCTAGGTTGGAGAAACAAGAGGAGCCGTAGAGTAGGAACCTTAGTTCCCTTTTGTTATCTTATTTTGTATTTCAAAAGCTCTTACGAGAGTTATGATGTAATAACGAACTGGACTCGCTTCATTTTTATAATAAAATGTTTATTTAACGTACTCAAAATTTGGGGCGTTACAACTACGCCATTTCATGCCTAACAATTAATGTCCACACTCTTCATGACTCTTAATTCTTGTTTGGCCAATTACGGAACATGCAGCTGTGCACCTTTGGAATAAATTAAGTCTAAATTTTTTTTAACCACATATTTGTTTAATGTTTTTAGACACTTCACATAATACTAAAAAATATGATAAAAATAATAAAGTGCTCCAATTTTTAATCCGTTTGAACCGGTGTAAAGATTTTTTTTTTTTGATCATTTCATCGTAAAAGATCATAATCAATTTTTGTCTTCAAAGCTCTCATAATTAAGCATTGTTCTTTATTTGGAATCCTATAGAGCAGAAACTTGACTAGAAGACCCATAGAGATAGAAATTAATTATAACCCTTTACGATAAAATGTTCAGCAAAATAAGATCTCCGCACCTGTTCAAATAGATTAAAAATTGGAGTACTTAATTTTCAGATGGTTTATATATTACTGTAAAAAATATGGTTAAAAAAATAAAATTTCCAATTTTCAATCGGTTGAACTTGTGTGGAGTTTCTGTTTTGCTGAACATTTTATCCTAAAGGGTCATAATCAATTTTTGTCTCTATGACTCTCATAATTAGCATCTGCTTTTTATTTGGGATCCTACAAAGCAGAAATTTGATTACAAGAGCCCTAGAGACATAAATTAATTATGACCTTTTAGGATAAAATGTTCAACAAGATAAGATTTTCGCCCCGATTCAAACAAATTAAAAATTAGAGCATTTAATTTTTTTACATATTTTTTAAAATATAAACTGTCTAAAAAAATAAAACCAATATGGTTTAAAAAAAATTAGACTTTGTTCCAAAGGTGCACAGCTACTTGTTCGAAAAGTACTGCACAGCTGCATGTTCCGTAATTGGTCAAACAGGAATTAAGGGTCATGAAGAGTGTGGACATTGTTAGGCATAAAACGGCATAGATTTAGGCACAGCAGCTTGTTGCCTCTCAAGGGTAGCAGCCCCTCGCGTCCCGTGTCTTTGTCCTCCACTTTATAAAAGTTGGACAAAAGCAGCAGTAGGCAAAGCAAAACTAAAAAGGAAATCAATAGTTCATATCGAAGGCTAGGATTTTGATCGATGTGGGGGAGAGCTGCTTTTTCCACCCAGACACCACCTCCCCCCCACCCCCTCTTTCTCTTGCCAAGAAGACTAAAATGTCCCCAACTCCCACCCATTTAACTAAATTTTTTTTGTTTAATTTCTTAATTATATTATCTTATTTATTTAATTCGTTTATTTATTTACTTATGTAATTTTAATTTGGTTAACTCAAATAATATTTTCAACTAAAATATATTTTTTATATTTAAATTTGACTTTATATTTAAGGCTTTGTTCACTTGAACTTAACTTAAATTTGGGAACTTTGTCCTTATTTGAATTTTTTTCGCATTTGTTAGTTTTGCATTATTGATTCGTTTCGGAGAAGAATTGAAGAAATAATTTTTTTTTTTACTATTACCCAGGTATTTTGAGAAAAATGAGATCTTTACACTGGTTCAAATAGATTGAAAATTGAAATACTTAATTTCTTAACTATATTTTTTAAAATATAAATTATGTAAAAAAATAAGTGTTCCAATTTTTAATCCGTTTGAACTGGTGCGAAGATGCTACTTTTCTAATCATTTCATCCTAAATGGTCGTAATGAATTTTTTATTCTAAGACCTTTCAACGAGCACCCTTAGGCTTTTTATTTAGTTTCAAGACTCTCTTAGGACGTCCATTGAAAGGTTTTAGAGCCAAAAATCCATTATGACCATTTAATATAAAATAATCAGAAAATAAGATATTTTTTCTTTACACCGGTTTAAACAGATTGAAAATTGAAACACTTAATTTTTTAACTATATTTTTTAATACATAAACGGTTTAAAAAAATAAGTGTTCCAATTTTCAAATCGTTTTAATTGGTGCGAAGATCATTTTTCTTATTATTTCATCCTAAATGGTCTTAATGAATTTTTGGCTCTGAGACCTTTCAATAAGCACCCTAAAAGAGACTTGAATTTAAATAGGGAACCTTAGTGAAAACGTCCTGAAAATTCGGAGACATTAATAAACATTTCAAAGATTATTTTCACAAAATGATTTCATAGATTTACTACGTCACCATTTCAAAAGCATATGTCATAGATTACATCCGTTTTGAATAAATCAAAATACTACAATTTCCAAATAAACTTAGAAGCTTCCAAAATAAAGTCGACTTAAATTAATCAGAGTGACTTTGCACACGGAATACAAGGTTTTCAGCTTCTTTCTCAATAGGATTGAACTCAATCGAATCGTACGACACTTTTGTTCCGGCTTCGGTACCTGGCCTTTGAGTTATTAGGGCAACATAGTACTGTGAACGATGACGCTCAGCAGCCAAAACCCACTCGAACCCATAACTTACAAGCAACATAATATATATAATTGAAATTAACATAAAGAGAAAACAATTAATCATTTTATTACTATTCTTCAAGTGAAATCTCGGATCTTATCCATAGATCCGCTCCTACCCTTAACCACCAAGCTACGGCCATGGCATGATTCAACTCCCTTCTTGTGCCCGGATGAAAGACCCTAAGTTATCTACTTAGTAGAATTCATTGTGGTAACTTCCACCCTTTGCCCTAACACAAGGAGAACGAACACGGTAAATTCCACCCCTTACTGTATACCACCCTTTGCTTTATACCACCCTTTGCGCTTCAATTCCGTTTCTCAAAAGTTAATCATAGCCATGCCATACTCAGGGTTCTGCAACCTCAATAATCAAATCCCAATCATCGTGAGCACCCATTCAGATGTCTACCGAGACGCTCCACTAGAGCCTAGACTCAACCTGACTATGGGGCGTCAAAATTCGTCTCAACATCACTTCACACATTTCTTCTCCCATTATCCTATTTTCACGTCCCATATGTAAATCTACAAATCGCAACCAACCCCGGGAACCTATTTGTCCAATCTATCAGTACAACAAGATTTCACACAATTTAACATTTTTACGAACATGCTAGCAGACTAACAATAATTAAGTTTACGATAATAACCAATCATGTGATAAAACTAAAATTTATCATGCGATAAAACTAGATGGATCCAAAACTATTTAACTTAGGGACTTATAATATTACTTTCTTATTCACTAGGGTGTTTTTATAAGCTATTCAAACATGAAGGATCAAACCGTATTTATAAAAATCAATGTTTCAAAAATTTCCAGTGGCGATAATCTTCCGGGGAAAACAGTGGATTTACAGCCCGGGCTCGACCGGTGCCGTTGGGTCCGGAAATCAACATACCGAACATAAAATTTATATAGATACGATAATATATGTAGGGAGACGAGTTTCGAACTACCTCTCGTCCGGCGAAATGGGTTTCGGAAAGAGATGGCAGCAGGTCAGAGCTCGGGCGGTGGTGATGGTGAGCACGGCAGTGGAGATGGCTTCAGTGGTAGTGATGGCCGGCTGGTGGTCGAGTGATGATGGTGGAAAAGGTGGTGATGGCGGAAGGTGATGGAGGTGATGGTGAGTTCGGTGATGGTGTGAGTTGGGTGTAGTTGCTGGGAACCAGGGAAATGAAATGGAATGAATACTTATTAAATGGGTTTTGGGTTTTTGCCTAAGGGGTATTAACATGTGGATAATTGTCATATTGTGAGGGAATTGGGGAGCAAAAGGTGGAATTTGTTTCTTTTTTTTTTACTCAGCCGAAATGTAAGAGATGGGAAAAAGTTGGGTTGGTCCGGAGCAACACGCACACACTCGAACAATTTCTTGCCGGACACGCACACACACGAAAGATTATAGAATAAAGTTAGGTGTGACGACAAAAATAATTTTTTGCATTAAATAAACTAACGAGAAAAAAAATAATATTCTTGTTTTGATAATAATTATTGTTTATTAAAAATACCGGGTCTTTACAATCTATCCCCTTAAAATAATTTTGTCTTGAAGATTAAAGCGTACTCTCTTGCGAATACAATTGTCAGTTGTTGGCTACGAATTGTGTCTTCTCGTTCCCCAGTTGATTCCTCCAGTCCTCGATATCTCCACCGGACCCTGACTAATTCGATTGTTTGCCCTTGGGTAACCTTTTCTCCATGATTCCGAGCTTCCACTGGCTGCTCTTCAAAAGTCGTATCTTTAGCAAGTGTGAATACCTCCCAATTGAGCACGTGAGTAGGATGAGCCATCTCTTTTCGTAGCATAGAAACGTAAAAGACTGACGTGAATTTTTTACGATCTGCAACGGTAAAGTTAGGTGATAGGCTACTTCTCCAATTTGCTCCAAGATCTCAAACGTACCAATGTAGCAAGGCGATAACTTTCCTTTCTCTACAAATCGGATGATCCCATGGCGCGGCTTGAACAAAAATTAAAGTATGTTGAAAGTCTATGGTCTCGTCCTCTTGTCGGCGTAACTCTTGTACAAGCTTGAGTGATCGTATGTCGTTAGCGTATTGCCTTCCTCGGTCAGTTCTCTAAAGTTTGGTTCTTGGCTCTTAGTCGGTGGATGGTACTATACTCCAAAGGAAATGAAAAGATTGCAAGAATTTTTAAGAGATTTCAAGTATGAGTCAAATGTCTGAAGATCATAGAACCAAATAGAAGGCACAAATAGATCCTTCTCCACGAGTCGAGGTGCAAGTAGTTTTAAGTGGGAGTTGGAACACGATGAGAATAAGGATCAAGTTAGCTGAAGTAAACTCAATGATTTGGAAGAAGAGTTTCATCATTATAATAGTTCTGATTAAAGATTTAACATGCACGCGAAACAAACAAGTACTTGGTCTACCAAACATTGCAATGGAATGAATTAACAAGGGTTCTTAAAAGAAATATCAATCTATTGATAGGTTTTGAAGGATTACAAGGTCCAACGATGAAACCGAACTAGATATTTATTTTGCACCACATTGGTCAAATGCGTTTCAAAACAAGCATCTAACTCTAGTTATCATGCCGAGCAAAAAAAAAACTCAAGTTATCATAAAAAAAATATTGGGCACAACTGAAAAATAAGCAATGGCTTACGAGTCCATTCTTAAAATAGAACAAGGAATTGATAGAATGATTATTGAATTTTATAAGCTCAAGATAGGATATATAGTTTAAAGAAAGCAAAGCATAACAGCGATCTGTGCACTCAAGGATTAAACATCTCCAACATTGAAACTCAAACTAGGTTTGCAAATTTAGACTTTTGAAAGGTCAGAGAAATGATCTATTGTGATATCAAAAGAATTTGAAGGTTGTGAGCGGTCTCTATACAACGAGAACTAAAAATTATTTAAAACTGCTGAGAGCGCACTAGACCAAGTTAGACGGCGATTTCACTAAGTACGTAGTTTGCGAGTGATTAGGAAGGTTATACTCATATATAATTGAGTAAACTGATAGCTTCACAAGCAATCTAACCAACTAGAAGAAAAAATGAGACAATGTGAATTTTAGGGATACCCAACTCCCACAAAAAAATGTCACTGTTTGGAATATACAAGGATTTCAACAATTTGCGGTTTAGTCAAAATTGGCAGTTCTAACAATTAAGAGTCACAATTATGGTGATTTTACGAAGAGTCAAAAGATATTCAAAACAATGGCTAGTTAGGATATAATCAATCAAATGAAGATGAGGATTAAGATGAATGATTGTCAGTAGCTCTTCTATCCCCCTTAAAAAAAAAATACCTCCCTTGTGAAAATGAATCTTTGCTTCTATGATAGCAATTGATAACGGTGCAAAGGGCAGGTAGTCGATCCATGCTTGAAATGAAGTCTGACTCTACCATTCTTATGACCCAGAGGTCACGAGTCAAACATAAACTTGAGATTCTAAACTCTTATGGTCGCCATTGAATTTCTGAGAATCTTATTCCTTGGCTAGCTTGTATGCACGAAGGTCGAGGCACGTCACAACAAGTTGTATGGAACACATCACATTCTAGGTTACGCTCGGGGTTCCCTGCTTCAAGGTAAGGAAAGCTTGGGTCCTTACCGACTTCATTGGTGTCTGAAATTATCTTCTTAGCAATTGTGCTTCAAATAGAGTCTATGTCAGCGTTACTATGGATTTGGGTGCTTAGATTACATCTCACTTGTGGTTGACCTCTCCTGGAGCGCAAAAGACACCAAGTAATGCAATCACCATCTTCTCAGATGTTGGTTATTCCAGCAGCTTTCGAATTTGCTTAAGTTATGATTTCGTCGATGTTGGGAAACTCTTTCGTAGAAAATAGGTGACTCATGGTAGCAGATTCTGACAGTATCATGCTCTTATCCATCGGTTTATAGGGTTGAGGGCGTATGATGCTTGGGGTTAGGGTGTTGGCACAGTTGTGGCAAATCGTCTACGAAAGTTCCACAATCTCATTGCAACTCAGCGTCATGTTGGGGTTTGGTTCGGTGTTTGACCTCAAGATTGACATGAGCATGTTGATGATGTGGGCGGCATTGACGTTGGCATTGGGGGTTTCTAATTACGGAAACGTGGCAAGAATTTTGAAGTTATAAGAGTAAAACATGTTTTGAATTTCCATATACAATGACATGCAACGTATTAATTATTATTTTTAAAGTGAAAAAGACAATTGAAACTATCTATATAGAAAGTGTCAATAATCTATGCAAAAAGTGTCACATGGGCCAAACAAGCGTGCTTACTATAGTTAGCCCTAGCTGCTAGTCATATATGCAAGACTTAAGTTTTCTCACGGTATGTTCTCACAATGGCCCTACTCTTTCTAACTTATCTCTTATCATAGACTAGACGACGAAGGAAAATCATCTTTCAACATGTACTTAATTTCATAGGTAGCCTCTTCGATGACCTCGATCTATTCTTCCACGATTGTCAAGGTCCATCACATCGTCGTCGAACAAGAACTTTTTGACTACGTTGATCGGCTTACAAATACAATAGGAGTAAGTTCTTCTATCTCTTTCTTGGAGTCGTTGACTTCAGTACTTTGACGGAGTTGCTTCGGGTGACAAGACATATTTATATGCTACTCTTATAATAAAATAAAATATCGTTTATTATCTAAGATAATAGATAGGTTGAGCGGTTAACTATTTAGGATAACACTCTTGGAAAATGATCTACCCAATCTACCCAAGGCTGTGGATTTAAACCTAAAGCTCTGATACCATTTATAACGTCCCGAAAATTTGGAGACATTAATAAACATTTCAAAGATTATTTTCACAAAAGAATTTCATAGATTTACTACGTCACCATTTCAAAAGCATATGTCATAGATTACAACCGTTTTGAATAAATCAAAATATTACAATTTGTAAATAAACTTAGAAGCTTCCAAAATAAAATCGACTTAAATTAATCAGAGTGACTATGCACACGGAATCCAAGGTTTTCAGCTTCTTCCTCAATAGGATTAAACTCGATCGAATGGTACGACACTTTTGTTCCATCTTCGGTACCTGGCCTTCGAGTTACCAGAAAAACATAGTACCGTGAGCGATAATGCTCAACAACCAAAATCCACTTGAACCCATAACTTACAAGCAACAGAATATATATAATTGAAATTAATATAAAGAGAGAACAATTAACCATTTTATTACTATTCTTCAACCTAAGTGAAATCTTGGATCTTATCCATAGATCACTACAAGAAAAATTGCATTAGGTGATGAATGAAAATTGTCACAAATAGCATATTTTTCATCACAAATAGTATGTGTGACGAAAAGAAATTTGTCGACTAAAGGTTGTCAAGGATTCCTATCTCGTGACGAAATTTGTTTTTTGTCACCTATGGTGTCTTTTGATGACGAAAAACTTCGTCACAAAAATATCACTTGGTGACAAAATTTTTTTGTCTCCTATTATTTTTTTTGATGACGAAATATTTCGTCACCATTCTAATTATTATTTGTCACCCATTTTCAATTTCGTCACTAATTGTAGCAGGTGATTGAACAATGTAAGTACATAGGTGACAATAAAAGTTTTGTCACCGAAGAAATTAACTAAAAATAATAAAAGGATACCATGACAAAATAATAATAATAATTTTAATATTAAAATTAATTAAAGCATCAATGTTCCAATGACAAAAACATGAAAGGTAGACCATACCATATATGTTCAGCAAAGTTCAGTAGCATCGTTAAAAGGAAAAAAGAAGTCTCGAAACTTCAACCAAAAAGGAGTCTTCATAGAAGCATATATTCAGAAAAGAAGACTCGGACGTTCATCCAACAAAGGAGTCTTCATAAAAACATATATCCAAGCAACAAGTCTTCATAGAAGAGCGTATATATATATACCATCTTCTCCGCTACCAGCCTTATGCGTATTCAATCTGCACATAAAAAGTAGGATAAAGTATTTTGGTTATGATATTAATAGAACACAAAACATTAGGGAAACTTAACAATCTACACATAGAAAGTATTTTGGTTATATGTTGGGTGCGTTGTGTCCATTAAAGGTGTGTGTTGGTGTGAGTTGTGTCCACTAAAGGTGTGTTGTATCCTCTAAAGGTGTGGATTTCATTACTGGTGTGTGTTGTATGGGTGCCAAGTTAGTTGGAACGCAAAAAATAGCCAAAAACCATCAGCAAAGATCAACCAAGCAATCCAAAAAATTAAGAGCAGCAACAACAAACATGAGCAGCCAAAAACCACAATCATACCACTAGATGCAACAGTCGAAAGACAACAAACAGAGCAGCAGCCCCCCAACAACTTAAAACCAGCAACAAAAATAAAAGAAGGCAGACCAAACATCACACAAAGAAGCCACAAGATGCATACCAGAAATATGGCACAGGGGTGGTGTACAACTTGGGAAGGAATTTGCATGCTAAGGTGGAGTTCTGAAACATGTGTGGCTCCTAGGAGCTAGTTGGTTATACATCTAGGGGATGCCCCTGTGCCTTTGTAAGTGGTTTTGGGTGACTACTGAATATCCAGAGCTAGCAAATGCTTTTCTGTAACTAGTTTTATGCTTGTAAAAATTGCATACTCTACTCCGATCTCTGTTCTACGGCCGCCTAGGCGCTTGGAGATGCCCTGCCGCCATGCCAATAGCCCTTGGCATTTGATTTGGCACCTAGGGAGGTTTGGCGGTGTTTGGCGGCCGCCTAGGCGGCCTTGACGGCAGTGTCGGCGTCTTTGGAGGCCTAAAAAAATATACAAAAAAATAATACGAGGGAGGTGAGCAAAGCCTTACTACTTATTGTCTTATTCAACTTATTTGCTAGTTGCTACTATTTAATTTCATTCGGGTTTGTACTTTGAAGTTTGAACTTGTATTATGGATATATGGAATATAGTTTGATTGGATAATGGTTTGTTTAAAAAAAAAAATCCGCCGAATTGCTTGACGCCGCCTAGGCGGCTTGGCGCTTGGAGGCGGGTCTCTGCCCGAGTACCGCCAAGCGCCATTTAGAACATTGACTCCTATAACAGAAATATATCTCATAATCAATCTTTGCCTCATGGAAATCAATCTTTGCATTCACTAATTTCTCTTCCCATATGTTGAGGCACAGAAGTGGTAATGCAAATGGTGCAAAACAAAAATGGTAACATGTAGATTTCTTCTTTGAATGCAAACTGTCATCAAATGCATATTCCTATCATCAGCCTATAACCCCTAGATATTCAGTTGTCACCTAGAGTCGTAAATCTGCAGCTTCCTTTACCAATGTTTCTCTTCATTTTAATATAACCCTATATACAGAAAAGAATGCCATTGTGTGTAGGACAGATGGAAAAAAAAAAAACTGAACAGTCCACGATAGAGGAGGATATAATATCAACTATCAAGTGACATAGGAGAATGGTACTCTACCAGTTCCCATCCATGCTTTACGGATCCCATCTCTATTGGTCTTGCGGCTAAACCCTGTGAGTACTCCTATGACCGCTAGAGGCCTTTTCTTAGGTGGCTGATTAGTCACAGCCAAGTGGTTCAACTTGAAACCCTCTGGTGGCAGCAGCCAGTTCCAACCTGGAAGTGCAGTCGTTCGACCTCTATTTAGGTGTCCATTATTATTAGACTCAAGACAACGTTGTGTAACTAGACTATTTTAGAGTAACCATTAGTTAGGGCCATTGGTACACCATTGTATGCAGATCATTTCATAGAGTCATGCAAGCAGATTAGTTATGCTAAAATTTTTGTGGAAATAGACACATCTTCTGCTCTACCTGATACTTTTGATTTGACATTACCTTCTGGAGCTGTTTTTAATATCAGAGGGTGGTATCCTTGGAGACTGTTTCGAAAGGTTGGAATATAAGAGGGCTTAATAATCCCCTTAAACAGCAGGAGGTTAAATCCCTTATCTTGTCTCTTAAGTTGTCTATAATGGAAGTGGTAGAAACTAAAGTTAGATTAAGTAACATCTCTTCTACTGTCAAGTGTTGTTTAATTTCTTGCTCAGTGGTAGAGTGTTCATAACAATTCTGAAGGTCCCGTTAATAAATATGTGGAGGTAAGGATGGCTAAAGAATCTTTTCTGAAACAGAAGTCTAGAGTGAAATGGTTGGCTTTAGAAGACCAAAACTCTAAGTACTTTCACTAGAAAATGTGTTCCCTTAGAGCTAGAAATACAATTCTAAGTCTTACTAATTCTAGTAGTTGTTTGATTGATAATTCTAAGGCCGTGAAGCAGGAGATTTTGGGTTACTATGCTGGGTTATTAGGGACTGCTTTCGATGGAAAAGAGGATGCTATGCCTGCTCTTAATCTAGACATTCAATCTAAGGTTCCAGTTCACTTTAGAGATCAGTTGATTGCTTCAGTTACAGGGCATGAAATCTCGTTATCCAAGTTGTTTGGTTAAGGACATTGAAAGCACTCTCATGGCATTTCTTTGGTCTGGATTTGAGCTCAAGCATTCAAGGGCAAAAGTGAAGTGGGATCAACTCTGTTGTCCTAAAGAGGAAAGTGGTTTTGGATTCAAAAGGATTAAAGAATGGAATAGGGCTGCCATGCTAAGACACTTATGGGCCCTCTATAAGAAAGCTGATACTCTCTGGATTAAATGGGTGCATTCATATATCATAAAAGAGCAGTGTGTATGGACCATGGAGGTTCCTCGTGATGCTTCTTGGACCATAAGGAAACTCTTTGGTCTTAGACACTTGGGTCAACCTCTTATAAAGTATAAAGTTGGCAATGGGGAAAGCATCTTTCTTAGGTTAGATAATTGGCACCTCTTAGGGCCATTGTATGTCAAATTTGGTGAATGGGTGGCCTTTAATATTGGCAAATCTCTAAGGGCTAGGGTTGCTTCTATCATTACACATGGTGATTAAAGGTGGCCTAGATTACGAAACCTTGCTATCCAAGCTATTATAGCTGAAACTCCCCCTAATCTTCAACCTAATTCTGATGTGGAGGATTCTATTCTGTGGCTGCCCAATCCTAGTGGTTCTTTCATAGTCAAGTCTGCCTAGAATACCATAAGAAAGAGGTATCCAATTCAACGTTGGTACAAGATAATAGTTGACTTCAAACCAGAGCATATAAAAACTTTTAATCTCTCTAAATAGAAAACCTATGTTGAAAAAGGGTAAAAAATCAAGCCAACAAAAATATATAGCCCACTCCCAATTTTCTCATTAAGAATATAAATAGGAAAAACATGATGTACTAATCAGCAAGTTGTTAACCAGTCAATCCTTGTTGTTTAAGAAATGCCATAACAGTAGCCAAAGTTTTCCCCTGTTCCTCTTTTGCCAAGGCAAGCTCGTCTATATTATTGTTTGCTTCTTCAATTCCTTCCACTTGAGCCTGAATTTTTTCAGCCTGCTCTTGAATTTTTTCAGCTTGCTCTTGCACCTTTCCCTCGAGGTGTGTTACATACTCCCTGTTCACAATCCTAATAGAGGAGGAAGGCCTAATGCCAAGTCCCTTTACATAGCTTGACCTTGCCTTAAATCCTTTAATGGAGAGCTCCTCTTGCGTAATCGGGATTGCACCTTCCTGCGCATTATGTTTAATCTCTATTTGTACCATTTTATCCTGTCATTTTAAAGTAAATGCCAAATTTATGTTCTGACGATTTAGTAGAGACAAGTTCTAATAATTTAGCAGAAACTAGTACACCACAAAAGTACTTGATACACGTACATAGAGAACTTTGGATTCTAAAGAGATCCATTTTTGCGTGTCCTTATTGAAATGGGTGGATTTGCACATCTCTTTTACCGCAGGCACAACACCTCCATTATCTTGCATCTGATATATTATTTTCTCATCAAATGAGTTAATAAAGCATGTTCATATTGTAAAAAAAGTGAAGGCCAATATAATGAAAAACTCACCGCAGCGACAATCCTAACTGGGAGTGACTTTGATCCATATCTATGTTTTATCTTCGACCAAGACCTATTTTTTGTTTTTTATATTGGCAAAAGAAACATATTTCAATAACATAGAAAAGGAGTTACAAAGGGAAGAAGATATTGAACTAGCCCAGTTGTTATCAGAATATAAAATATAAATGCCCAGAAGATATCGATAAAATATAAAATAGCCCAGGTTTGATTGAAACCAATGGAAATTTCAATTTTTGTCAGTTGGCAGGTATTGAACTAGCAGTGGAATTGAATCCAAGTATAATCACGAAAACAATTAGAAGCCAAGTATATGAAGAGTGCATGAGTTCTAATGGAGCTAGCAATGATGATGAAGAATCTAGAATAGCAACATGTCTAGTCCTCTGAGAAGCTGAACCCCATTTCTTTAATAGCAACATATTGATTACTTCTGAGTGCTACATAGTAGCCAGCAAACAGCAATAGCAGACTTCTATGTGTTAAATAGAAACCAACAAACAACAATAAAGGAACAGTAGCATTGATAGAACAACATTAGACCCAACATGCACAAGAGGAAAGATTTTGGTGTTTGCAAGTTTAAAGATTTTCGGTGCTAGTTGCTGGAACCTATGAAGCATGGCTATTGCAAGTTTAAATATTTTTTTATGATCATAATGGTCCTAGTAAGTGCCATGACTTGATCCTCCAATGTGCACAAGAGGAAAGGATTTTGGCAACCATGTAATCAAGCTGTTGAGGAAGGCAGAGGGAGAAAATGCAGAATTGAAGGAAAATATGCAGAAATTTCAAGAGGAAAATGCAAAATTGAAGAGGTATATAATAGAAAATGAGGAGGAAATTGACTCATACATGAACCTTGTACAAAAGCTAAATGGAGAGGTGCAACAATTGTCCACACAAAACCAAGAAGCAATCAAGAGAAATGATGAGTTGGTGAATCTCTCAACACTATCTTGTCGGAAAGAATGGCACCAACAGCTGATTGGATTGTCTTTGCTTGTCATTTGTATAGCCATGTTTGATAAGTTTTGTAATATGGTTCCAGATGGCAAATTCCTAGCATTGCCATGGGAAACACCTATGTACTGAAAATGGCACATCTAGTCCAAATGCCTAGTAGCTATCTATAATGTTATTCTATATGAATGAATGAAGTGTTTCCTAGCATTATGAATGCAGTTTAAATCCCTAGCATTATATTTTTTTGATAAGTACTTTGTTTGGACTTGAATCAGTAACACCTATCCTTAGTTTGGAGTTGAATTAGAGAGGAAATATGATTGGAATTCCCCCAAGTAGATCAGCAGAGTAGCAAAGCCATATTGAATGTCTAAAGACTGATTAATCTAGGAATTTGACAGCAATAACAGTCTATGAGACCAAATGGCAGGTTTTTCTTCAAAAGAAGCAGCAGCAGTTCACAATATAAAATCTTGGCAATCAATATTAGAGACCAAAAGGCTGATAATCCTACAGTTGTGAGCATACATAGATGAAACACATGATGAAGGCATAATCCATGACAGAATCAACCCAAAGATGAGAGCCAGAAAAAAGTAGCAAACTAAGGCATCAATAGCCATGAAAACAACTATAATGGTTCCATAAATAGCCATAACGCTGCTGGTGATGTTACCTAGTAAGTGCCATGGCTGGATGCTCTCAACTGAAGGTGTTTGCTTTCCCTTTGATGTTCACTAGTATGAGTGGTTCTGGATGAATCGATCTATTTCCTGGCCCTGTGGTGATCTATATGCTATGATCTTTTCAACTAAGGGGTGAAAGTTGGTGAAGTGCTTGGAAAATGGAGTCCTTCATCTCCATGGGACTTCTTTCAATTTCTTATAAGTGTTGATATAAATAGAAGAGGCCACAAAAAACTATATCCAAAACAAGCCTAAACAATCCTAAACTTAAGAGGCACTACAAAGAGCTCCCAGAGTCAACAACAATAGGCACAAGGGCAGAAAAGAAGGCAAAAAGGCATGAGCAAAAGCAACATTAGAAAAGGGAAGAAAATCAAACCTGTTTGAGGTGTTTTTTTCTGATCGCTCCTATAAGACCACAAACCAACAGAGAAAACTATAAGGGTTTCAATTTTAGGATGTGGTTTTTTCAATAAAATCCAAGATTAGGATGCTATAAGAAGAACCATGACTATTTCTTTGGTGCACATCTTCTAGACTTTTTCGGTAAAAGTTTACACACTTTAGACACGGACACAGAATATTACCTTGCGCATCAACAACTGCTCTTGCAAATTGAATAAACAAAGTAACACCATTATAATATAGCTGACTTATTCTTCCATCTGCTGTCATGCCCATTTTCATCCAATTTTTGTCCATGTCTGATCGCAAATGCAGTACGATTTAAGTAATCAAATTAATGTCCCCCATAGTAATTAAGTTGCTTACCATGAATGAGGTCTTCGGATTGGATAGATTTGAATAAACAAAAATATTAGAGTAGACCTACTTACGAAGCTAAGGCACATACAAAGTTGAATCTAATAATTTTAGAGTAACCTGAATAATGGAAGTATTTAGTTTGACTGTGACTAAGTATACAATGGAGTAAAATTCTAAAGCAGGGAAAAAGCTTAAAGCGCCATATGGAAAGCAACTAATGAAGTTAAGAAACCTCCATAATCCATAGACTTCCAAATTAATGAACATCAAAACCAAATAGAACATTATGTCAAACATCTTAGACACATATTCTTAAACTTGACTAAATGCTGGGAATCTCTCTGCTTTTCACATTCTCCAGTAGGAAGAAAGAGAATGCCAGGAAGGTCAATACAATTTTGCATTGACAAAAACCTCTCTATTAGAATGAATAGTCTTCACAATTAGCTATGCATAAAGCAACACAATACATTAGATAAAATGCATACTTCAATCTTAAGAGTTCTGAATACGTGTGCATGTGGAAGAATCGCCGTCTTCTACTACCTCTTAAAGTAAAAAAGCAAACATGTAAATACTACATTAAACAACTATTGGTCAAAAGGTCATCTACATCAGTTTGGTTAAGATTTAGTATGCCTTCTAGTCCTCACGACAACTTTTATTTCGAAGGATTGTTTAGTCCCAACATATTTCTATACCTCAATGGCTACTCTTGTTTCAGCGATTCCTATGTACAAGCTTGGTGACAATAGCTGCTGTACTATATAGTTAGAGGGTTCAGTTGAACCCCTAGTTTCCTAGTTTCCAAAAATATGAACTGTACCTATGAAGTTTTAAGTACGAATGACTGAAGGTTCGATTGAACTCGCTGAATTTTGTTTAAACCACATGAATGTTCTGAGTTAATGGTGAAAATTCAAAATTTCTTTGACCAATTAAGGACAATTCCCTCACCCTATATAGGCTATCCCTATACTCCCAAACCCTCTCTTCTATATAGGCTGCTAGTTACCAATACGTGCTCTCTCAAGTTATGGGAGTAAGAAAAGAATATAGTCCAAAGAAAAAAGCGTGGTTTGTAGGAAAAAATACCCTAAAAGCAGATGAAATAAACTCTGAAATCATCTGTAAAACCAGTTCCAAAACAGCCCCCAAACAGCCATAGCCCTACCCTTATTCCTCCTCTATTATCTATAATCATGTTTGACTTGAAGAATATAAAACGTTACAAAAAAAATGAAGTTAGCTCCATTAAGAAAACTAGGGCATAACTCATAAGGGTACGAGTATCAGAATAAGGAAATGCTAAACAATCTCATTGTGTTTGAGACCTTTGGAGTGGGGACAACCACTTATGCTTTGACATAAAAAAGATGTTGTCCTTGCTATGTGCAAGGTTATCCTTCCATCATGTTCTCGATGTTGTGGAGTTCCTGTTCATCGAGATTCAATAATCCAATATCAAAAGAAAATTCAGTTAACACTCTAAAGGCTGATTTTAAAACAAAAACAAACCTTGGCTTTTATAGCCATTACATGACACTCAAATGAAAGCAAAGATGCTTTCGTACAAACCAAATGGAAGACACTACTGTAACAACTATTACGGTAACAAGAACAGAGCCCCAACAACTCGAACCGGCAGTGACTTTCCACGTTTTGAACCATTTTCTAGCTTGATTACAGAATATACTAATCACAGTATGGGAAATCTATACAACAAACATAAAATAGGTTACAATGACTTTATGAAGAAATCGAGGGCGGCTTACAAGATCTACTCGGGATTACAGATCTAGGGCTTTACTAATAATACTCCAAAGTAAGAAATTTGGAACCTAATCAAGAAAAATCGAGAGAGAGCGAGAGAGCCCGCGCGCTCACCAGAATCGGACATTGATGACTAATGATGCCGCCGCAAAAAAAAAAGAGGGAATGCAATAGAGGTTCTATCGGGGGAGGAAAGTGATGAAGGGGATCCATGGAGAAGAAGAGAAATAAGTTGAATAACATACCTTGAGAGAGAGATTCGGAGTTGCAGAGATGGCGGGGGTAGCAGTGTGAGTGATGGAGTTGCAGAGATGGAGTGGGGCGTGGTGTAAGAGACAGAGTGATGGGGTTTGTGAGAGAAATAGAGGGATGTAAATACTTAGAAACGAACAAGTGCTTTCAGCTAAAATTTTGGGATTGAGCCCAAAATTTTCACTGCCCTTTTCACCAACCAAAATTTCCCCTCAACGACGACAAAAAAAATTCCTCACTCAAACCCTTTCCTTTTGTGAGGAGCTAATTTGTCACGTAATGGTTGTAAGCATCTGTGCAGATTATGAAGGGAACAGATTAGTGACGAAAGTAAATTTTTCATCACCTTATATTTATTTTGTCAACCCTTTAGGTGACAAAATTTATATTTTCCTCACTAATTAACTATTTTTTGTGACAAAATAAAATTTTCTCACCTTAAATTTGTCTACCCTCGTAATTGGTGATGGAAAAAAAATCCTCATAAATAGGCACAATTGAAGACGAAATCTATTTTCCTCACAAGCAATTTCGTCACTTATTCTCATTTTTGTTGTAGTGGATCCACTCCTACCCTTAACCACCAAGTTACGGCCATGGCATGATTCAGCTCCCTCCTTGTGCCTGGATGAAAGACCCTAAGTTATCTACTTAGTAGAATTCATTGCGATAACTTCCACCCCTTACTCTAACACAAGGAGAACGAACACGGTAAATTCCACCCTTGACTTTACACCACCCTTTGCTTTATACCACCCCTTGCGCTTCAATTCTGTTTCTCAAAAGTTAATCATAGCCATGCCATACTCAGGGGTTCGCAATCTCAATAATCAAATCCAAATCATTGTGAGCACACATTCAATTATTCAAATGTCTACCGGCACACTCCACTAGAGCCCGGACTCAACCTGACTATGGGGCTTCACAATTCATCTCAACATCACTTCACACATTTCTTCTCCCATTATCCTATTTTCATGTCTAATATGTAAATTCACAAATCGCAACCAACTCCGGAACCTATTTGTCCAATCTATCAGTACAACAAGATTTCCCACAATTTAACATTTTTACGAACATGTTAACAGACTAACAATAATTAAGTTTACGATAATAAGCAATCATGCGATAAAACTAAAATTTATCATGCCATAGAATTTATGATGCGATTAAACTAGATCGATCTGAAACTATTTAACTTAGGGACTTATAATATTACTTTCTTATTCACTAGGGTGTTTTTATAAGCTATTCAAACATGAAGGATCAAACCGTATTTATACAAATCCATGTTTCAAAAATTTCCAGTGGCGATAATCTTCCAGGAAGAACAGTGGATTTACGGCCCGGGCTCGACCGGTGACGTCGGGTCCGGAAATCAACATACCGAACATAAAATTTATATAGACACGATAATATATGTAGGGAGATGAGTTTCAAACTACCTCTCGACCGGTGAAACGGGGTTTGGAAATTGATGGCAGCGGGTCGGAGCTCGGGTGGTGGTGATGGTGAGCACGGCAGTGGAGATGGCTCCAGTGGTGGTGATGGCCGACTGGTGGTCGAGTGATGATGGTGGAAAAGGTGGTGATGGCGCCATGGCGGAAGGTGATGGAGGTGATGGTGTGAGCTGGGTGTAGTTGCTGGGAACCAGCCACCAAGGAAATGAAATGGAATGAATGCTTAAATAGGTTTTGGGTTTTTACCTAAGGGGTATTGACATGTGAATAATTATGTGGTGTCATATTGTGTGGGAATTGGGGAGTAAAATGTGGAGTTTGGTTCCTCTTTTTTTTTACTAAGCCGAAATGTAAGAGATGGGGAAAAGGTGGGTTGGTCCGGAGCAACACGCACACACTCGAACAATTTTTCGTCGGACACGAGCGCACAAGACAAATTACAGAATAAAGTTTGGTGTGACGACATAAATAATTTTTCGCATTAAATAAACTAACGAGAGAAAAAAATTCTTGTTTTGATAATAATAATAATTTATTAAAAATACCGCATCTTTACACTTAAGATGCTCGTTGAAAGGCCTTAAAATCAAAAAATTATTATGACCATTGAGGATAAAATAATAAAAAAATAAGATCTTTGCACTGATTCAATCAGATTGAAAATCGAACAATTAAATAATATTAAATAAATAAAGAGAAATGATTTTGCCACTTCTTTTTTTGTTAACGACACTCATCTACAAGTGTATTTTTGCACCATATATATACTTGCAGAGGGGTGGCTTGAAAAAAAAGAAAAAAACAAAATCAACAACCTAAATAAAAGAAAAAAAAGATATAAAAATTATTAAATAAATAAAAGAGAAAATGAGGTTAGGGTATATCTAGAGCGCAGGCTGCGGGTATTTTCGGAAGAGAGGGGTGGAGTCGGGTGTGTGTCGGGTGGTGGAAATTCATCAAATTGACGCGGTACTCTATCGAGTTTGTGTTGTCCCCGAGGTGGGATCAGGGGTGTGTGCCGGAGGGTGGTGGTGGAAATTAATCAAATTGACGCGGTACTCTATCGTGTTTGTGTTGTCGCCCAACACAGCCTTCACGTGGCCTTCATACAGGGCTTCCAATTCCAAAGGGGTTTTAGAGTTGAGATGATAGTTTTTGACCCACTGTTTTGGGTGATCATGACGGAAATCTCTCCCCTTATAGAAAATGATAGTACTAAAATCATTTTTATTACTGTTAAAACTCTAATGCACAAAAGGTTGGTATAATTTGCATTGTATAAGATTTTTTGTTAGAACTACGGCTCATGGAGTTCTAGAAAGAAAGCTAGATGTTGGAGCGTAGCGAGACGAGTAGAGTGAAGCGTAGCGAAACAAGTGGAGAGAAGCGAAACAAGCGGAGCGAAGCGCAACGAGCGAAGCGGAGCGGAGCGACGGCATCTGGCCCATCGTCGATGATCCAGTGAAAGTAGATTGGGCTTCGGCCCAGTCGTCCTGTAATTGGAGGGGTGCGGGGGGCAACGGCGCCCACTGTACGGTACGGTTCGGTTCGTACAGGGTATTTTTGGGATACAGACCAAATACCAGATTATGGTTAGAATAAAGTCGGTATAAATACTCTATGTTGTAAACCCTAATTCACACTATGATAATAAAGAACAGCAGCCGCTCTCGCTCCCGTGGACGTAACCGTTTTTGGAGAACCACGTATATTTATGTGTTGATTCTTTACTATTTATACTCGTAAATCGTGTACGTGTGTGTGACGATCCTAACACTTTTTATGAACTGAAGTTTTGACACCAACAAAGACAGTTTTGGCAATTTCATTTTCCTCCTTTTATTCTGCTACTACTCATTCACATGGGTAAATTTCACTCACAACGCTTAAGGTTTGCAGTGAAGATATTGGCACCCCTAAAATACTGGAATTTACTTTCCCATCCTTAGATATATACACACACACGGTTCTCTTAAATCCAATTGTTAGTCAACGTGAATGTCAGCAGTTAGAACTCTCCACATTCACCGCGCAATTCTCAAGTCTAGTACTACATGTGTTCGTACGTTGTTCAAGAGTTTGAAAATAGATTTTCCAGCGGCCAAACACCAACCTGTTTTTCAAAGTAATGCATTATTTTAGTTTTTCAGCTATGTTCAACAACACTGTTGAAACATCAAGAACTCAGCAATATAAATCCTTTCTTCGTATGCATGATATCAAAGCTTTTTTTTGTTTGTTTGTTTAATCTGTATGTTTTATTACTGGATTCTGAAATTCATTCCATGTACATCTAAATCAAAAGAGAAAAATTCTTCTTATTATTTGCCTTCAAGTTGAATTGAGGAGCCTGTGTTCTTTTGACTAGCCCAATTTCGAAACCTGCTTAAAATTTTTCCCCACAGCACCTCTCTAAAAAAGACCTAGCCGCTTCTCTTCCTACCCCTCACTTCCCCTAGGGTTTTCACCAACCATATGCGGCGAAGGTAGGAGGGGAGGGCTTTACCTGTGATGGGTTTTTTCATTCTCCCTTAATTGTTGATTGCTTTAAATAACTGTGGGCTCCCCGACTGGTGCACCCGAAATAGTCACCACCCAGATTTTTGAGATGGATGATCTGAGAAACCGAGGGTTTTGATTCGAAAAAGAAAGGCTTTTGGTCTAGCGAAAACATAGAGACTTTGGGTTCGGAGGCCATGTTATGAATGAAGAAGGTTTTGTTGAAAAAGCACAACATTCGACTGGTAAGAACCGGTCTATACTTAACATTTTCAAAGGGAAAAACATTAAATATTATTTGGAAGATTAAACTTTTAATAAGCAAATAGGGGAGAGGGACATAGGATTGAATATATCGCATTTGCATGCCTGTGGTGTTTACTAGCTATACAGTGGATGATAAATGAATGGTGTGCAAAAATGAAATGACAGATTAATAATAGACTGCCGTAGTTATAAGCAATACCGTATGGTGTACCAAGTTACCTTTCACGGTCTTATGGTAAACCACATGGTATAGCTCTTCACTGATAGCCCATTACCATTACTCAGGACCACACATGGTATACTAGCTACGTCGCACGATGTTCGTCAAAACATCATATGGTATAGCTCCTAGCTTAAATTTCAGAATGACTTCATACTCTGAGGATAGAACAGACCATTGATCCAAAAAGCTTTCTTATTATTTTTGTTGTTTCTATTCTTCATAAAACAATTTGTAAACTCTTTTTTATGCACTTGATCATTGAGGATGATCATGAAAGCCTCTTTTGGAGAGTAAAAAAATGATTTTTAGATGAAACCTCATTCTAAAATACACCTGTAACGATCTCTGAATAACGTTAGTGTGGCCAACAATGGATATGTATGACCAAGACAAACAAAGTAGCTAAATGACGAGTATAGTAAAGTCGTACGTTGGACCACACTACATTGTGCGGTGTATCATAATACCGCACGGTGTAGTGTTCCCAATACAGTCACTGGTTTTTGTTTTATTTATGAAAATGGGTTTTAAGTCAATACTTAACAAAAACAGGTCAAGTGTGACTGCAGAAAATCCCCTCAGGTCTAAGGCTGAGCTTGGCCCAAGGAAATTTGCCTTTGTACCTTCGGTTTTGAGATTGAATAAGGATGGATGAGTGTGTATAAGTGTGGATGATTATGAGTTTAGAGCTTTGGAGTGGTGGGGTTCCAAAGCTAGTAGTGTACTAAGCTTTGAAAGAATGAATTTTTGTAGAGAGAGAGAATGTCAAAATAACTTTCTCAAGACTTGGGGGAGTGGTGGGTGTGAAGGTTGTAGAGAGAGAATGGGTAATAAGAGAATGTGGAGAAGTAGTCCTTTTCACTTAAGATGATGGGTGTATTTATAGGCAAAAGCCAATGAATATCAATACAAATGGGGAGGTGGCTTCTAGGCCAGCTAGAAGTTTATTTCCAGCCAAGCCGTTTTTTAGTTGTGGCTCAAATGAGCATGGCTGACAACTTTCTGAGCTAGTCAGAACTTTTCTAGAAACGCCGTGCGGTGTATCGTATAACTACGTGCGGTGTAATAAAATTTATTACTCCGTGTGATGTAACGGTACCTTTTACGGTGTTCTAGGTCCAATTCTGGGCTCCGGCTAGATTTTGGGCTTCTTAGGCATTTCAGGACTTTGTGGGGTTTTTCTGGTTGTGGGGATCCACATTCAAGCTCTTAAAGGCATTGTTTCCTTTGTTTCAACATCAGAGTATTTAAAGAACCTTCAAGGTTTGGATTAGGGTGTCTATAGTAGTCTTTCTTTAACGAAACTCTAACACCATTGATTGGTATGAGTGACATTTAAAGAATAGGCATCCTAATCTATCGCTCTAAAGTCTTTAAATGAAGACTAAAGTGCACGAAAACCGAAATGCAAATAGTAATGGTGGTCGCGCTCGTGGAGTTGCCTAAAATGACCCGCTCTAGGGGATTAGCATAAACTGTCTTAAAGAAAGCTAAGCAACAACCTTAATAAGATTCATTCCATAAACTCAAGACAAAGTAGACTAAATAGATTACGTCTAGTTTCCAAAATAAAACTTACAAAAGAACTATACAAGATGAGTTACATCCACAAAAGCTACAACAACTTCCCAAAAAAATTTATATCACAAAATGTACTATGCCAAAAGGACACCAAGTCGACCCTCGACCCCGCTCCTAGAGCCTGTCAGACCAGTAGTGGACCAAAACTCTACTTCAGATACCTGAAAAGATTGTGAGTGTTACTACCTCATTCAAGCGGAAAGTATAAAACAGTTTACACGAGCAAACATGGATCGAGTAATGCTTCTAATCATATTTAGCAAGAAACAAATTATTTTTTTACAAACCATTAAGTAAGCACAATATTTCAAGAAGCCATAGGGTTGCTTCCCTCGCAACCAGGAGTTATGAAGGTACCGTGACCCTTTGAACAGGGTACTTCCAACAATTTATACCCTGTTTGTGTACAACAAATAGACAATTTATACCCTTATTGTGTACATGAAGAAGAAGACAATTCCAACCAACAATACAGCTATGGCATGCTCTTGAAATAAAATCATGTTTCAAGCAACTTGATCCATATCCACAACCGTCAAAAATTCCCAACATTCGCAGAAAAAGTATAAGTTTATTTTTAGCAAGCCAACTTCAATGAAATAGCACACCCACCTTAGAGATCCAAAAGACAAAAGCGAAAAGACTCCTTCTCAACCTTGAGGTGTAGACTCGTCCCCCGATCTTAGAATATGAATGACACTACACTTAGTATAACTCATGTTCCAACTTATGTTATAATGCAAGTAAGATGCATCAACAAGTCTAACATACGTTTCTATTTTTTAATCTCCATCCCTAGTATGAAACCGAATGAGAGCAATGCAATAAAAATGATGGATGATGTGTTTCAATGCTCCAAAGATGATTCAATGAGGTTAGATACAAGAATTCCCAAGAATACAGCTTAATCTATGGCCAACGTGTACGGTTCTGACCATATCCATTACATAATCGTGAATTCTAAGAATTTCACTTAAACTGTTGAAAAGTAAACTTCTTCCTCTTCGAATCGACTGGTCATTCATAAAAAACGGAGTTCGGGTAACCTTGCTATGGCCTCGCGATTATAACTTAACAAGTACTAAAACTGGTGCAGAGACAGATTTTGGGTCAACTTTAACAGCAAATCTGATATTGCTCAGGCATAACCACAGCGCACAGGTTGCATTGTTGGAAAGCTCTATGTGTCTAGTTTTCAGCAAAGAAAGCAGAATGTGTTTTCGAGTCTCGAGCTAGGAGATATGACTGTTTTCCCAACTTGTGTCAGTGTAGACTGCTCAATTCCGAATTTAAGTGATGCTAGGTTAAAATTTTCTATAGAGCTCAATACTTTGAACTAGATCTTGAAATTTTTACTGTAGATAGAAGACTCATAGAGGAACTCTCAACAAAATCCCCAGAAATTTCAGAACTTCCAAACTATCTCAATAAAATTTCCCAAAATCAGACAAACATGAATTTTTCAATTATGCAGAATTCTAAACCAGGTAATTTTTGTTCTAAGCTACTTTAACTACACAAAATCCATTCTCATCGAGTCCGAGTGCAAGGGTGTCGAGGAGTGGCGATAAGGCCAATGGTTGATCACAGGTGGTGGGTAGTTCAGAGGAGAGGGCCACAGAGGCTCGAGGTGGTGGTTCGGGTAGCAGTGAGGAGGAGAGGGCGTTGGTGGCCTCTCCCACGAGATAGCCCCTGTCGGATTTGGGGAAGGACCCAGTCGTCGCAGAGGAGCCGATGGAGTTGGAGATACCGACAGTTTTTATAGGTTCAAGGGCAAGTGCAGGGGTCATCATGGCCTATAGATTTGGGTGACTTTTTGGAGACAGTGACTATTGAGGACTTGGCTAAGACCTTGTGAGCCAAGCCTGGGTTAACGGAGGCGTTACTTGCGGCTCGAAAGGCGGAGCTACGGGTCGAGGTTGAGCCCAAGGTGGAGGAGGAGCCACGGGTTGACGAAGAGGGTGAGGAGGTTCCTCGGAGGACGGTAGTGGATGAGGCAGTGCTGGCCCTCAAGGACCGAGGTGCTTTTAACGAGGCGACCTACATGCCTCTTCAACATGCGGTGGTGCTGTCGCTTTTAGACGCTTACAGGCCGGGGAGGCCTGCTTACGACGAGGCCTTGATCTTGAAAGACAGCCAGCAACACTTGTCAGAGGGATGAGCCCAGGTACATTTCAATACTTGCATTTCGATACAATGTATTATGTTTTTTGATTCATTGCTTTGATTATTATGCTTGCTGATTGAATCTCCTTATTTACTGAAGTAGGCGATAGTGATATAATGCTACGGTGGTGTGGCGGATGTGCCGAAGTTTTGGGAGAGGCTCCCGGAGGCAGTGAGGGTGATAATTAGGGAAGCCAGCTTCGGGGAGTTCTTAGGGATCTTGACAAGGGTAAGCAATGACTGCCAACTGGTGACAGCTCTCGCTGATAGATGGTGGGACATGACGAACTTTTTCCATTTCACTCGGTGATGCCCCTGGACTTTTCGATGATCACCGGCTTGAGGGTCGGAGGTGACCCTATTCCTTATGATGCAAAGATGGGGAAGGATGCGGGTTTGCAGAGGCTTCTTCTAGGGTATGTGCTGAAGAAGGATAAGGGGGATGCACGGTACTCCCAACTTTTGAAGTTTTGGAGGGAGCCTTCAGTAGGGAGAGTTCAGGATGAGCAGATGGCACAGTGCTTCTTACTGTATGTACTCGGTGCGTCCCTGTTTCCCAACGGGCACAATTGGGTATATCTATCTTTCTTGTCGGTCCTGCGGAACGATAAGGAGTTAGCCTACTTCGACTAGGGTGGTGCATGTTTGGGGGGATGCTATGCCTTCATGGGATCTCTTTCCCAGGGAGCAGGGAGGAGCCTTGGCAGTTACAAGCGAGTCTGGGAGGTATAACTCAAAACTTCTCTTTCCTTATTGCAAGTTAGTCTCCATACACTTTTGTATATTTTGTATTAGTGCTTCGTACTTTGAACTTTGCAACTTTGGATGTATGAGAGGCTGAATATGTCACGCCATCGATTTTCAACTAAAATAATAATATATTTTCTACAAACAAAAATCCTTCTCTCAACTATATTTATCCTTAAATGTCATGTAAATCCAAATAGCAAATCAAGTCGCTTCTTCTTCTTCTCTCTAAATTTTTTTTTCTCTTCTTACATAAAATCTCCCAAACTTTTACAATTAAATGGGTTTCATAGCAATCAAGGAGAGAAGTTTATACATAGTTTTACATATGATCTAATCAAAAGGTACAACCTTCTATTGCAAGTAAAGTACATGATATGAATTAAACTTGATGTTAAACCACTCCTTCAAGATTCCAATGAAGCTCTCAAGAGACGTCTCAATGTGCACTCCATGCAATCCAAGCTAAGTGTCATGACGAGTACCTGAAAGGATAGGGTGAGCTTGTCACGCCATCGATTTTCAACATAAATAAATAATCCATTTTAATAAAAGTCCTCGCATACCATTAATAATATCCCAAAAGAGTCCCCACCTGTTTCATTTTACAAATAGATTCCCAAAGTTTAGATAATTACAACTTTGTCATCACAGGCCAAATTAGTTTAAGTACAAGTACGAACATATTCAAATATTACAAACGATTAGTCAAAAGGATTGAAATGGAAAGTTACATATACATCTCTGTCAAAATAAAGTTTAAACAAAGATGCTTAAGTAACTACATGAGGTTAGCTTCCAAAAAAAATTTCATTCCCAAGCACACATTGCTTATGAGCTATTGTCCAGCATTTTGACCTGAAAAGAAAGATTAGGTTGAGCTACACTAGCCCAGTAGGAAAATCTTTACCAACTTTATATGAAAACATGATGATAAGTGCAATGACGGAAAACAGGAAGGTATAGCTCAAACGACGAAATACAATCAACTCAACGATGTGTCAAATACTCAAGGCGATCATTTTAAGATATGCTATAATCACATTATGCCATAAGATTCGTAATACTCAAGGGAATAACAATTTTGACACGACTCACTATCCCACATCTCCACCATCGACATTTCCACCCCTTGCGTTGCCGTATAGTACCACAAGAGTCACCGTATTACCACCCATAGCGTTACGGTGAACACCAACATCTAAGGTCACCGTATTACCACCCCATGCGTTACGAGACCATATTAGTCTTCGTATTACCACCCCTTGCGCTACGAGACTCCCTATATCGACCACCGACCCAAACAACTATTTCCACACTCAACCTACAAGTTAAAGCATTCTTATAACCTCATACATTCAAGAAATATGCCACGACATGCCAACAACATCACAAATATGCCACAAATGTTCTCAAGTATTATTCAATCACAAATCGCATAAACATTCACAAAAGCCACCAAACGATCGAAAGTATTTAAACGAAATTTCAACTAAGCAAGTCCTTATGTGTTCCTCACTAACGGAAGGCCAATGGGTCAAGAATATCATCCACTAATCATAGGAAGTCAAAGTAACGAAACTAGAATCAATGGAGTAGCCAAAGGAGGTTGGGAGGTCGACACACCTCCACTCTAATAGCCATAACTTTTTGTGTACATAGAGTTTTTAGGTGATTTTGGTGGCAATGGAAAGCTGACTTCAAGATCTTCGAATCGATATAAAATTTGCATGAAATAAACATCGGACGAAGAAGTTATGGCCATTTGAAGTTGGGCTGAAACTCAAAAGACGGGCAGAACTTTCAGAGAGGGTAGGGATCGATCCCTGGGCTTACTGGACCAGAAAACAAAGGGGGATCGATCCCCCAAGTTTAGGGATCGATCCCTACGTGATTTGGGCGATTTTCTGCAGATTTCGACAGCGTTCAAGATGAACAAAGGGAGGCAAACCAAGCTCGATTCTTGCATCAAATCAACATATAAACTTGTAAAAGAGGTAAAAAAGTCCCTACCTCGCGACGATAACCAAGATCTACAAGATTTGAGCAAGCCCTAACCACTTCGAACCTCAAAGCTTCGATTCAAGCTCAACCCAAGTAACTCCAAGCTTGAGAACGCGAATGGAAGGTTGGAGGAAGGTTCTTTTTTGAATATTTTGAGAGATGGAGTGGAGTTTTGTGTGAGATGAGAAGAGAGAGAGAGGAGGCCGGATAGAGAGAGAGAGAGCGGGTGAGAGAGAGATATTTGGGGATGAAAAATGATCCCCTACACCCACACACCCACTATTTATACTCCTACATTTTCAAATCACACCAACACACCCTCAAGTCTCACTTCTTTCACTTCGGTCCTCTAATCAAATAGTCACCAATTAAAATCATATTCTTCCAATTTACTACTTAATAAACATTTCAATAATTTTAAAAAATACGGGTCTCTACAGAGCTACACTAGCTCGTAGAGATATCCATGCCTAAATTATATGCCTACGTGAAGACTGACATCAGGGAAAAAAACATTTTCCAAAAGCATATTTGTTTTATCAAAAGTGAGACTCAAAATACCATACTCATACTTGAAAATATTTAACTCCATTTCTCAAACACAGACATTCTCACCAAAAGTACACCTACTACGCTGTAGAGTTAGAACATAAAGTAAGGATGACACATAGAATAATACCGCACCTCCACAAGAAGGAGACTCACCCGTCGACCCAAATCCTTTTCATGCACCACAACTCCATGTTTTATAATAAACAAAATATAACAACTCTAGTAGAGAATGACCGTAAGTCTTGAATTTGCTCATAAATTACCAATAAGGTCATCGGTGTTTCACATGAATTGCTCCTCATTCAAAATCGTCTTTCATTCTCAAACTCTCATTTATGTTCTCGTGAGTGAATGCTTCTGCCGGGCGTTATGAGACCCGCTTCCCCTGCCCTAGCACCACACCCGTTGGTGGGCCTAGTCTGTGTCATGAGCGAGTGCTCCTGTCGGGTGTTATGGGACCCCGATATCCCCTGCCAAGCACCTACCTTAAAGGTTAGGCCTTGAGTGTTTAATATGAGCATTAGCTCCTGCCGGGCTAATTATGGGACCCCGATATCCCCTGCCAAGCACCTATCTTAAAGGTTAGGCCTTGATTGTTTAATATGAGCATTAGCTCCTGCCAGGCTAATTATGAGACCCTGATATCCCCTGCCAAGCACCTACCTTAAAGGTTAAGCCTTGATTGTTTAATATGAGCATTAGCTCCTGCTAGGCACCCACCCGTCGATGGGCCCCGATTGTTTGCGCGTTGTTCACATACTTGAGTGTACCGTTCGTACAAGTGTCATGCATGAAGCTCATTTTTTTATCCTTCCACAATTCTACCAATTAAAACAATTCCAATAAGTATATATTCCACATGGCAAATGAAGACAAACATGGCTCCAGGATTCCTTATTGTATATGTATCCTTAGCTAACTGTTTCACATCACATTTCCCACAAATCTCATCGTTAATCTCGTCACCAATCCATTTATTCTACTACCAAGTATTTACTGATTGATCACAAACTCAACTTCATGCAAGTAGCTACGAACGATGACTTCACCTTCCGATTTATAGTTCAAGAGGAAATTAATAGTTGTAACTCACATTTTCATTTCATCAATATAATCAATCATCGTCATTCAAGTATTCCCAATCCAACTTTAATATACAATCAACCACTCAACCTCCTACTTTCTCTAGGTGTCGACAAACATTTTCCCAAGTGTGCTAGCCTACTACCCTAAGGCTCGGTAGACCATTCAAATAGTTAAACGCACCTAGGAACATTCGTGTCTCACTCAAATGATTCTAAGGGCAAAGAATGCCTAATGCATATAATGCTTCCACCTCGAACACTTAGAAGTGTACCAAATCACCCATAATATTCAAATACGACATAACCTCCAAAATCGGTATGGATTCTAACAACCAACCTACCGTACTTTAACTATAACTTCTTATAGGTTTAGAGTTTGATTATAAGACTACCACCATTAGGAAGTAGATTTTCCATACATCAACTTCGATATGTAATATGCACCAAACGGATTCCGAATGATAAAGTTATAATCGTCCGAAGTTTTAAAAAAAAGCAGATTGTTCATTTCCTACCGGTAGGACACAACCTCCTCCCGGTAGAAGACTAAAATTTCACAAAAATAGACACTACTGGGTAGCATTTCTACCGGTAGCACCAAAACTCTTACCAGTAGGACTTGTGTTTCAGCGTACGATTTCTAGTTTCAACATATTTCTCCCAAAAACAAATACGGACATTTAAACCTTCTTAAACACATCAAACCAACTCATTAACACATAAAGGAGGAGAGAAATCCCTACATGTCAAATTGGCGAAGTTAATCATCCACATTAGACTATATCCAATTAAACAACGTGAATTTAAGGACGGGAACGAGTAAATTTGATTGAAAAATCATAACTCTTTCATCTTAAACCCAAAAATATTGGAGCCAACACCAAAGTTGCATGACTACAAGTCCTACACTCAGTAAAAATTCTAGGTTTAGAAACGAGAGGAGATTAACCCAACAGCCAATGGAAAAACAGATTCGCAACCATTTTCGCCCTAGTTGACCAACCCTGCTTTAGAAATTCACCAAAAATTGTATACTTAACCGAATCACTTGATTCCAATGCCAATCCCTTCTTAACTTAAATGTGCAGCTCTTGTAAAAGACCCAAACCCACCCAAAATGTTCATCATACCCAGAAAATTAAAAGAAGACAGCCACGAACAGATTCGCGCATCCAGAAAACAGCCGGTATTCAAAAATTCATAACTGATTGTGTGATTATTGGTTTTTCATGATCTTGGTACCGAAATCTTCGTATTGCAACGTAATTTAACTGTTATGAAGACACCAAAAATTGATTCCTAGCAGAAGGGCTCCCAAAATACAGATTTCCAGAACCCACGAAATTTTCAACATATACCAAATTCATTCAAGACTCAAAATAAATGATCAAACTTGATTCTTGTACATCAAACTAACACTTAAACTTGCAAGGAAGGCCGGAGATCCCTACCTCGAAGGTTGAAATTAAAACCCCAAGAATGTCCAGGCAAAACCTCTCCCGAAAACACCTCCTCTGAGCTTTCCAACACGATCAAAGGCTAGAACCCGACTATAGGAGAAGAATGCTCCAAGATCCCTTGGTTAATTTGAGATTTGGGGAAGAAATTTGGTGAGGGTATGAGAGAGAGAGGGAAGCCGAGGGAGAGATGAGAGAGTGGCGTGGGAGGAGGAGAAAAAAATGAAAAGAAAAATCTTCTCTCTCTCTCTCTCCTGGTATACTTACATATATGTACAAGTCAAAATAACACCTCACATCCCCCCCCACACTTAGTAATAACATCAAGTCCCACACTAACAAGCCTTAGCACATTAACCCCAAAACACTTATCCACATTAAATTTTTCCACTTCAGCATTTATAAATATTATTTTTGTTGAAATTAAATACGGGTCTCTACAGAATATGTACCCTCTCGAGACTTCGTGCCCTAATTCCGTGATACTTCCTTAAGCCTTGCGCTGGTCGAAGGAATATCGCGGGGTGAAAAAGGGGAAAGGTGACTTGAACGCCTATTAGCTTTACTTGGACGAGTTGCTTCCTTGATTGTTCAATTTACTATTTTTGTGCATCTTCATTTGATAGTATACTAATGCCATTTTTCTTTTTATTGCAGGTCCACTGGCGCATCTAGGACAGCTTCGACATTCCGTACATCGCTCGGAGCATGGAGGTGACGAGGGGGAGAATACTTCTAAAGTCACCCACAGCTGGCAGTGGTACCTGGGTGACCGGGTTTCACATCAGTCGCTTGGGTTAGACACCTTCTTGGTCCCTGGGCCAATCCTTTCTCTTGTGCAGAGGGTGAACAAGTACACGTTGAGGGAGGTTGAGTGGTTTACACGACCAAACCCTCATTTGGAGCAGCTTTTTCAGGCGAACGTTGATCACGTGGGGTACTGAGCTTAGTACCTGATGGGGTGTTTCGGGATCCGCGCCGCCTAGGAGGCGGAGCAGCAGGCGAGAGGCAGTAGAAGTGGAAGAGGCGAAAGAGGTGGAGGTAGAGGTGGCAGAGGTAGAGGTAGAGGCCGCAGTGGCGGTGCAAGCCAAGGTGGGGCCATTTTAACTGCGCTTTCCTAGACGGTGGACGTCATCACCATTCATGCGGTCTTCGGAGTTCAGGGCTGAGGTATGACATGCTTCAACTTCTTCTTCCAATTACAGGTGCCAACTCTTCCCGTAGGCCCTTCTCTACAAGATCTAGATGAGAATTAACTCCATCCTTTGTTTTTCCTGGAATATTAAGTAGCGTACCAATGATGCTCTCCAATAGATTCTTCTCTATATGCATAACATCTAAAATGTGTCGGATATACAAGTACTTCCAATATACAAGCTCAAAAAAATTTGATTTCTTCTTCCAACTAGTACCAATATTTGAGGGCTTCTTTTTATTTTTCTTCCCCCAAAGAATTTCAATCCCTTCTACCTTGTTTAACACTTCTTCTCCATTTAACAGTTTCGGAGCTTCTCTAAACTCTTGCTCACCATTAAATGCTTTCTTTTGCCTTCGATACGAATGGTAGCGTGGAAGAAATTTTCTATGGCCGGCATAAATGTTCTTCCTACCACACTTTAATCTTTGAGAATCTATTCCTTCGCTACAAATTGGGCATGCATAATATCCCTTCATTATGCAACCGCTCAAATTCCCAAGCGCTGGAAAATCGTTAATTGTCCATAAGAGTACGGCCTTCAATGTAAAATGTTGTTTTCGGTAAGCATCATAAGCTTCAACACCAACCTCCCACAATATTTTCAAGTCATCAATCAATGGTGCGAGGAAAACATCAATGTCATTACCAGGTTGAGTCGGACCAGATATCAACAATGATAACATCATAAATTTTCTCTTCATGCACAACCAGGGTGGAAGATGGTAGATAACCAATATAACAGGCCAACAACTATAGCGACTACTAAGGGAACTATATGGATTTATTCTGTCGGCAGAAAGAGCTAGCCAAAGGTTTCGAGGCTCCGCAGCAAAATCTGGCCACTTGTGGTCGACTAATTTCCATGATGGAGAGTCTGATGGGTGACGTAATTGGCCATCAGAAACTCTTTGATCATCATACCATGTCAAGTCATTTGCTATTTCTGGTGACTGAAACATTCTCTGAAACCTTGGGATAGGTGGGAGATACCACAAAACTTTTGATGGCACGCCAATCCTCGGTTCATTTGATTTTTTCTTCAACTTCCATCTTGATGTGTTACATGTTGGACATGAAGCTAAATCTTGGAACTCCTTTCTGTATAGTATACAATCATTAGGACATGCATGTATTTTCTTATACCCCATTCCCAATACAGTCTCGTAGCCTCATATACGGTTGGTGGTACCTCATTATTGTTTGGTAAAATGTCACCAATTATCTCTAGCAATTCCAAAAACCCTTTGTTAGGCAACCCATTGTTAGCATTGAATTTAAACAATCTGACCAAACAAGATAATTTCGAGTGCTTTTTGCAACCAGGAAACAACGGTTTTTCTGCATCTTCAATCAATTTTCTGAACTCCTTAGTATCAGCGGTGCAATGATTGTATGAGCTTCAACCATTTCTACAGCTTGTGCTGCATCACGTATGGGCAATGCGTCAACTTCTTGATTAGGAATATCTTTTGTGTTTACAAATGGCAAGGCTCTATCTGTAGCCGCTTCTCCGTGCCAAATCCATGTAAGATAACTTTGGTCGATACCATTGAAAAATAGATGATTTCTAAACTCTTCAATAGGTTGGCATTTCAAATTCCCACACAGCCTACATGGACATCGGATGGATTGAGGATCACTTGCATGTATCACAGCAGTGTTCAAAAAATGTTCAACCCCATTCTTATAGTCTTTTGATCTTCGATCCTTGAGCATCCAGGATCTATCCATTTAGGTAGATTTTTCGTCCCCTTAATAACAAGAAAAACCTTATCTAAGAGGAATTACGTTAGAAACTTATATCATAAACAGAGCGAACTTTTACAAAATATCTAGGCATACAAACAATAATCACCTTTTTCTGTGAAGGTTATATAATGATCTAACAAGAATAACTTTTTCTTCTCTAGTTATGGAATACTTCTAATATTCGAAGAGTACCCATCAGGGAATTTGGAACTATCTACACATTTTTTCTTCTCCAGTTATGGATTTATAGTTTCGTGTGCTCTTGTTTACAGTCTACAGTCATAAGCTCATAACATATGCAATAACAATTACTTGGCTTGATGCCCCTTGACCCACTCATCTGACATCTCAAATGTAATGCAACTCTTCAAAATTGATAAAAAAAAATGCCACCCACCACCCAAGTACTATCAAGAACAGCCCACATGAACATTAACAAGTGGGAAGAGATAATAACGACCATAAGTTTTAGTGATTTACTAGCCTATATTATAGAGTGTTCATAAAAGGAATGGAAAATTCTCGCATTTAACCTTTTGAAACACTCTTACACTATTAAAAGAGCTAAATTAATCACCTAAAAAGACTCTCAAGCGAGTGGAAAAGGGTCTTATACAGAGTGCAGCCTACCACTGCAATTAGGAAAATAGTTATTAAAAATCAAACTATCACAAGCACTCTATTCAGAAGAAAGGAACAATCCAGACCAACGAGAGCACAAACAAGCACACTATAAAATGTTCTGTTCCATTTCCTCATCCACTAGAAAATTTTAGAGGCATAAGGTGACAAATTAATATTGGGAGTGTATTTAGACATGACCAATCCACTAGTCATGTTATATTTCTGAACAAGTCTTGAAAGACACAATGTCGCCACTCAAGTATGAATACATTTGAAAAGGTTTGCGAAAAAAACAGCAAGTTAGACAAAAATAACAAAGAAAAATAGTTGTGCTTACCCAAGAAGTGTATTTGGATCACATGGAGCTCTTCAATAATAGTAAGTACTTGGATTTCCCTTCCAACTAACACAACAAAGACAGAAAAAAGTTATTCATTAATCGCTACTTCAGGAAAATTAAAGTTGATCGGTTAACTTGGTTCAATCAAAACAGAGAGATTAATTAGTGGGCATTCAACTTCAACCCCGTTCATGAAATTTGAATCAAGAATTCATGACTTTGTGGGTTGATAAAGGCCATTACTCTTTCTGTCCTCAACTCTAGATAGATATTAATACAAGCTTTTCCTGTCGTCAACTTGATTCGACAAAAAGGAATTACTGAAAGCTTCCATGTCCAGAGAATACTTAATCATGAAGAGGAACTCTTTCGTCTACACATTCAACTTAACCAGAATGGAGTGGTATGTTGTGTCAATCTATGGCTCAATTACAGAGCATAGATTGACACAAGCATGTTATCAAACATAGGTAATGCGAACGGATACTCACATATATGATTGTACAGAACAAAGATTGACACAAGCATATTATCAAACACCTGCAATGCGAATGGATACTCACCTAGATGATTGATCTTGACAATTGAGACGAGACCTCTGCGAGCAATTCAATCAACACTCCCAAAAAAAAAAAAACTCAATCAACACTGAAACAAATTTTAAACCATGTAAATAGCACCCAAAAATCCTACAATGAAAAAATTAGACAAAAAGTTGTGTTAACTGTCTAAACAAAGGCGTGGGTCTGTATACCTGTTTGATTTCGAGCCAATCGGTGACCAAAATAATGGCGGAGCAAGTGGCCGGTGACCAAGATCAATCAACGGCAAATATCAGAGCCGCCGCCACACGATGTCAAACCCCTCCTCGACTACTACGAAAGATATCGGCCTTGCCTTGCGGAAGTAACGTGATCTGTTCTGATAAGGAGGCTGAGAGTGAGAGCAAGCTTGTACCAGATCTTCAAGAGAGAGAGAATGAGAGATCGTGGATGCGAAGAGGTTTCATCGCGTGGGTTTATTTGGGTGGGATTAATTAGATTGAGGTTTCATGCGCGGGTTTATTTGGGCGGGATTAATTAGGTTGAGGTAGCATGCTCCACATATGGCGTTGTCCCCTAAAAACAAAATTTTCATTTTTCAATATCACTTATCAGTAAAAACTAACATTAAAATGAAAGAATAATTATGTCAATTTTTTAAAAAGTGACATCATAAATATATTAGATCACATTTTAGGAGAAACTGACATTAAAAAGAAATAATAATTATGTCAGTTTTTTAAAAAGTGACATCATAAATATATTAGATCACACTTTAGGAGAAACTGACATTAAAAAGAAGTAATAATTATGTCAATTTTTTAGAAAGTGACATGATAAATATATTTGATTACAGTTTTTTGGATAACTGACATTATTTACTTATTGTAATCTTTTTAATTACAGTTTTTTCAAAAAGCGACATCTTTTCACTTTTTCAGGCGTCATCTTTTATGATTATTGTAGTAGTGTGAGTTCTTGCAACTTGGATTTTAATTTTGACGGATTGTGACCGGGCCTTAAAGCAAGGCTGCCTACGTATTCTTTTTGTAAAGGAATCAAGTTATGACGTAGTACAGGGTAAGGTTCGCTCTGGTTTTGACACTCTCCTTTTGCGCTCTAAATTTTGCCTAGTACTGCCTTTCAGATTTTTGGTCTAGCGAGCTCTTTTATTATATGCCTTAACTTTTGCCTAGGTTGCCCTCGCGGGCTTCCAACCTAGCAGACTTTTGCTCTAACTTTTGCTTGGATCTGGCCACCCTTACAGTTTTCAGTTCGACGAGCATCTCTTATGGGTAATAGCATTTGAGTTGATCCAAGTTGACCAGGGTTGAGAACTCATGTCCATCCAAATAAATAAGCCGTGAAGCTCCTCTAAACAGGATGGTTTTGATCTCCTCTAAACAGGATGGTTTTGATAATGTATGGCTCTGACCACTTCGGTCGAAACTTTCCTCATGGATCAAAAATCGGTGCCCAAATTTCTTTCAAAACCATGTCACCTTCTGCCAAGTCCATTGGTTTCACCTTCTTGTTGAACGCACACGCAATCCTTCGTTGGTACCCTTGAATGTGATAAAGGGCTCTTAGTCTTCGTTCATCAAACAGCATGAGCTCTTTGAATCTATTACTTAACCATTCTGCCTTTTGAATCTCACACTCATCAATTGTTGGTGACCTCAAAGTTTAGCTTGAATGCAAGTGGAATGTGGGATCCATCTGGTGAAATTAGCAACATGCCAATTCCAAACCCTATCTGATTGGCGGCCCCATTGAAGTATAATTTCCAAATGTCCTCGGCTATGGTCATTAGGTCTTCATCAGGAAACTCAAATTTGGCGTCCTCACCTCCCTTGATAGGGTGGTCAGCAAAGAATTCTGCAACAGCCCTTCCTTTTATTGACTTTCTGGTGACATATTTGAGCTTGAATTCTGCCAGCATGCGCAGCCATCATGCTAGTTTTCCAATGAGAGCAGGTTTATCAAACAAGTACTTCAGTGGGTCCTTTCGAGAAATCAACCTTGCCGGTATGCCAGCATATAATGTCTCAGTTTCTTGGAAGCCCAAACAAGTGTCCAGCATGTCTTTTCCAATGGAGTGTAGTGCTCTTCACATCCGTTCATCTTTTTGCTTAGATAATAAATAGCCTTTTCAATCCCATTGTCTTCTTCCTATGCCAATATACACCCCATCGCGGATAGAGTGATGGATAAGTATAGGATTAAAGGTTTTCCTGATACGGGCGGTGTTAGTATAAGTGGATTCTATAGATAAGTTCGAATTGCCTCAAAGACTTTCTGGCATTTGTCATCCCATTTAAATGGCACACCTTTCTTGAGCAGGCGAAATATCGGCTCACAGGTCGAGGTCAACTTATTGATGAATCGACTAATGAATTACACGTTACCAAAGAAGCTTCTTACATCTTTCTCGGACTGAGGAAGCTCCATTTCCATAATAGTCTTGATCTTTAAAGGATTGACCACAATGCCACGGGTGGTGATCATGAATCCCAACATCTTCCCTGCGGTGACCTCGAATGTGCACTTGGATGGATTGAGACGCATCCTGTACTTTCAAATTCTTTCAAAGAACTTCCTAAGAGCTGGTAGGTGGCCTTCTCGTTCCTTTGCCTTGACGATCATGTCATCTACGTAGACTACCACCTCTTTGTGGATCATGTCGTGTAACAAGGTTGTAGCTGCTCGCTGATAAGTGGATTCTGCATTCTTCAGTACAAAAGGCATGACTTGGTAGTAGTACGTTCCCCATTCAGTGACAAATGTGGTTTTTTCCCGATCCTTTGGGGCCATGAGAATTTAATTGTAACCTGAAAAGTCATCCATAAAAGAGAGAAAGGCATGTCCAGTAGTATTGTCGACCAGCACATCAATGTGTGGTAAGGGAAAATCATCCTTTGGACTTACTTTGTTTAAGTCCCTAAAGTTAATGCAGCCCCTAATTTTGCCTTCCTTTTTAGGGATAGGCACAATGTTTGCGACCCATTGAGGGTACTCGGTTACCATTAGAAATCCTGCGTTAAAGTTGTTTACTTCTTCTTTTATTTTGAGCACCCAATTAGATCTCATTCGTCTCAGCTTTTGTTTTACTGGTTTTGCATCAGGATAAAGGGGAATTTGGTGTTCTATAATCTCAGGATCGATTCTGGGCATATCAGCATGTAACCATGCAAAAACATCCTCAAACTCTTTAAGCAAATATATGTGAGCTTGGCGCTATTCTAGAGATAGCGCAGAACTGATATGGACCATCCAGGGATTCTCTTCATCTCTCAAATTTATTAAAACAACTTCTTTTTTTATAGGCTGAACATGTCTCTCATCTTCCCTTTTGATTAGGGACCGAATTTCTTTAGGGATGTCCCGATCGAAATCTGTCCCTTCTTCATTATGGTCAACACAATTTATTTAAAAATCAAAGAAGTAAGTGGAATTAGCTTCATTCATTTTATTATCAGCAAAGGCCTCAGGGGTGCCATACACATGAGTAGACTCGAATTCAAATTACAGACCATGAAGAGTTGGGCCAAGAGGCACCGACTCAGACTTAACAGACTCAAACTCGAACTCAGAATTAGACCCATGGCATGTCACACTTGGCAAGAAGGTCCAATTCTTATATTCTCCGGCGGCATCCACAATGAGCGAAGTTGGGTCCTCGAGGGCCTCTTGCCCTATCATCAACACTTTGGCTTTAGTGATTGTACCCTTTGGTTCACCATCCTCAAGCAGGATTGCTAGACTTCTCATGTCAAAAACCTCAATCCAGTCAGTCGGTCCTTCCTTTATTACCACAGCTCTGATTTCTTCCTCATCTTCTGCCCAAACATCATTGGCAAATATCTCGAACCCTGGCAGCAGAGTGTTAGTTTCCTTATCCCAGAATGGTTCTAGCTGACCTTGGTAGATTTGTTTGGCCTTCTCCTTCTCGAAATAATCCTCCAGCCGGTCTCCCTTCTTTACCACGTTGTTGCTGAAGGGCTCATAGCCAAGACCAATCTTATGCATCAGGGTTCCGATGATCTCAAACTTCAGGGTCCTTGTAGATTCTTTCCCAGACCCAGTCCCGGCATGTAGGACATTTTCTTCATCATCTTCAGGGCAACGTTGCTAATGACAAAGTCATCATCTATCTTGACTGAAAAGATGGAGCTTGTGGTATCCAGTGACAAACCTCCTAGAGCGATGTCTTCCTCTCCACGTTGAATTTCCAGGAGCGAGGCATTGTCTTCAGTAGGTGAACAACTTCCAGAGTCCCTATGAATGGTGAGCATTCCTGTTTTGAGTCCTAGACAAATTTTCTAATGGAGAGTGGAAGGCATAGACATGATGTCTGGGCAATGCATCCAGGGCCTTCCTAGTAGCAGATTGAAGGAAGTTGGGATACTTAACATATCGAATTCCACCTCAGTCTAGTAGGTCCCAAATGTCATAAGGAGCATGAGAATGCCAACCACATCCCAGTGGGTGTTATCATATGCCTGAACTTTGACATTAGATAGGGAGAAATCCTTAGTTTTGTATCCCCAACAATAAGCAATGCGGAGTGGGCAGACATTGATTGCAGAGCCATTATCAACCAGGATCATTGGAACCCATTTACCCTAGCATTTCAGAGTGACGTGCAACAGTTTGTTAAGATTAGTCCCTTCAGCTGGTAGGTCTCGGTCGGTGAAAGTGATAGCATGCTTGATGTGAATGGTTTTGATGAGCGCCACAAGCTCATTCGGGGTTATGTCAGAGGAAACCTTTAGGTAAGAGAGAGTTTGGATAAGTCCTTCGTAGTGGCAGGTAGAGTGGACAAGCATACCCCAAACAGACATTTTGGCCTGGGTCTGTTTGAGTTACCGCTTTATCATTCCTTTGGGATTTTTTTTCAAGACGGGAAGGTGCTTTGGTTGGTGGAGCATAGGGATGGAAAAGATTTTTGTTTGGTGAGGAAGTTTCTTTGGCTGGTAGGGCTACAAAGTTGGAAGGTTCTCTAGTTTGGAAGTTAAGGGATACCAACACGACCACTTCTTGTCAAATGGTCAATTTGGCAAAATTTTTCTTCCTCACTCCATAAGTCAATAGGAGCTTTATGCTTGCATCTAATGGTGGTTCCTTGGAGATTTTTAGCTAGATCAGCAATGACCAAGTCCTCTCAGAGATCTTCAGATTTACATTGTTCTACTTCCATTACTGCCCGATTTATAGTCCATTCTTCATTTCCTACCCACATGTTAACAACTTCAGAATCTGCCCATGGGTTTGGCCTAGTCTCTGCTTCCCATAAAATTGGTTGCAGCTCATCCTCCCATAAGTTCATCATGGAAACATTGACATCATCGGGGAAGGTAATTGTTGGCTCTGATTCTGCTTCATCCACAATGTAGTCCAGTGGGTCAAAATCGTTGCTTGCCACCTCCTCCTTGGGTTCTGGATCGTGATGCCATGGATTAAGGTTCATGTTGCTGTACAAATTATCAAAGACAAAGTCATTGAAATGGGATAAATCAGGGCGAAGTGGAGCAAGTTCCGGCCATTCATAGGTGATCCCTTCTGGTTGATATTCTCTAGCGAACATCATGGGCAAAGAAATGTGTCAAGAGGATCATCCCTAGCTAGGAGTTGATACGCATCTGGGATTGGATCCCATTCCCATTCAAGAGCCTCCTGAGGGATTTCATAGTTCTCATTCTGATTCTCAAACATCATGTACAGGGAGAGTCCATGAAGAGGGTCAGCCTAAATATTTTCCCAATCAACCATCCATTCAGGTTCAAATGGTGGCTCTACATCTCTTTGGAAATTAGCAACCTCAAACTTTTCCCAATCAAAGATCAAATTTCCCCATGTGTCTTCCCATTCTCGAAGAAAGCAAAGCGTAGTTTCTTTGGGGATTTCAACAACAGGTTTTGGTTCGGTATCAGGAATGATGAAGAGGGTAGGGTCAAAGTCTTGAGGAGTTGAGTCATTTGTGAGGGTGATTTGGTTTATGTGGAAAGTGGTGTTGTGTGGCGGTAAAGGGTGTGATATGGTGTATGGTTTATCTGGTAGAGGGACTTCAATAACTTTGTTGTCAATGAGTTTCTGGATCTCATGGCGGAGGCGGATGCAGTTATCTATGGTATGACCGGGCATTTTGTGATATTCACAGTGAACATTGTGGTTGAGGTTTGGTGGGAGAGTTTGTGGTGGCGGGAGCACTTTTAGAACCCTGAACTCAAGAAGTTTCTTGAGCAGGGCAGATCTAGGGGTGTTAATTGGGTGAAGGTTCAATTATGAGATTTTGGTTTTTCAGAGATTTGGTTTACTTCTGCCGGTTTAGCAGAAGAAGTTTCGGCTTGGTAGGTGTTGGCATTTCCGAAAAGGACATTGTTGTTTCAAGAGTACGCCCTTTTGGATTTTGAACCTGTTTCCTTCTTCTCCAATGTACCATCCTTCAGAGCTTCCGCCACAGCCAGCCCTGAGTCCTAAAAGGTCTCAAAGTATGGGGATGCCTAAGAGAGAACCATGTATGGTGGGAAGGCACTTGGCAAGTTCTTGGTTGTGATTCGAATTTGTTCCTTCAATCTGGCTTATTCTGCATCTCAACAGCCTTGGCTCTCCAACGCTTTACATAGTCAGCAAAACTTTCCTTATCGCCCATCTTGGTACTCTCCAACTCCCTCGTGGTCATTTTCAAGTCCACATTGAAATCATACTGGGTGATGAAAGCGGTCCCAATATCCTCCCAGGTTTTCTTCTTAGAGGGTTCTAGGGTGAGAAACCACTACAGTGTGGGGACAGTCGGGGATTCATGAAACAATTGCGCCATAGCTTTCTTTTAAATCCCCCTCATAGTATGAGAACCAATATACCCCTAGAGGTGTGCCTTCTGGTCAATAGTGCCTCAAATTTTGTGAAAGCCATTCCTTTGAACTTTTCTAGCAGTATGGCATTTGGGAACAAGCACAGCTTGCTCATGTCTATCTCTCCTTTCCCAAGCCTTTCAATTTTCTGAATGGACTCCTCTAGTTTGCTAATTTTGGCAATAAGGGCAGCTAGTTTAGGATCCGCAGCTGGCATTTCTCCTCAGGGTTGCTTAAACTGCGGAGGAGGCTTGGCCTGCAGATGATCGCTAATCTTTTGCATGCTATCCATCATCATGAGCATGTCTTTCTGCATTGAGGTAATAGAAGCTTTGAGCTGAGCATCAACATTGGCAATAGACTGTTTGAGCTGGGTGTCCAAATTTGCTATGTTTTGTCTGATTTCCTCCATCCCATTTCTTTGATCGAACATTGGTAAAGGATCTTCGGGTGATATTGCTGCTAGTGGTTCTTGCGACACTTCTACTGACGACTGTCCCTCCTGTAATACCTCAACCTCAAACAACGAGGTTTCTTCCACGATGTCTGTATGAACCAGTCTTCTGAGTGGATGAAATCAATTGGGTACAGTCTCTTCTTGCAGACGACCAACGTTTCAGAACTAGCAGCAAAGCAAAAAGGAGCGACTTAAAAACTAATCATGGCAAATCACCCTATCATCTACATGCCTCCTAAAAGCTAAACCTATGACCTACCATTACCCAGATCTCACTTAAAAGCATTTGTACAGAAGACTTTTAATAATCCGGGTAGGTACTATCAGGTAGATCAAGTTTTGCCGATTGGGGGAACCAGAGCCAATCTCCTTACCTTGACCATTCGAGACAAAACAATATGATTACCGGAATCCGGATACGCACACATTTAAGGCTAGCTCTGGATCAAGGGAGCCATTTGGGCACAACAAACACCGGAGGTATCACATACTCCATGGATTTATAGTCTCTTAGACCGACTGAAGAAAAAGGTTTTAAGCTTTTAGGTCGCAATAGTCCTCAGAGTTTCTTTTCGAGTGTATCCTTTGTTAGAACAACAAATCTCGAGAGATGTCAAAATGAACTAAATATTCAACTAGTCCTCATTCAAAGTTTCAATTTTGAACTTGGAATAGCTTAGAATGTACAATGCGATACCATAACCAAAGTGGCGTCAGTGGCATGGCGCCATGAACCAGAATGGTGTAGGTGATGTGGCATCGCGGCATGGCTTCTAAATTATTCCTTATTCCCCATTGAATATTTGATTAGGCGTTAGTCAAGGACTTAGCAAATTCTGATTTCCCAAAGTCTTATCGTTTTAAGGACTCAGGAAGTTTAGACAACGTACACCAAAGTGCACGACTCTTTATCGGGTGTTTGTAACCTTAAAAATGGCAAGAACGAAGCGTCCTAGTGGAGTACTACCCACTAGCCTGCATGAGTGCGATAATGGATGACATGTACATACAGAGGAAATATGCACGTAAATAGGATATATCAGTTCTATGGTTATGTACAAGTGCAAAAGGCTGGTTTTAGTTTAGTAGGGTTCCTTGGACTAGAGCCAAGATGTACCTCTCGTAGTCAAGTGTATTGTGGGACAATGGTCGAATGGTACGATGGCTCATCACGGTCGAGTGTTGATAGGCATCCTGGGAGAGCTTGTCACTGGCAAGCCGGGCAAAATTGCCAAAACACACTAGCGGGGCTGTGCGGTGCAAAGTGTATGGAATAACGAGAGTTTAATTTTCCAAAAGATATTGAAAATTCCCCTTTGAAAATGCCTTTCAAGCTTGGCCCTCTTAATTATTCAATTCTTTTAAAAATAAAAGTAAATTCCAAAGTTTTGAATAACGATTTATCCCTAGCAGAGTCGCCACTGTGGGCTCTCCGACCGGCACGCCTGAAAGAGTCGCCACCCGGATTTTTGAGATGGATGATCCGAGAAACCAAGGGTTTTGATTCGAAAAAGAAAGGCTTTTGATCAAGCGAAAATGTTGAGACTTTGGGTTCGGGGGCCATGTTATGAATGGGAAAGGTTTTTGTTGAAAAAACACCTCATTCGCCCGGTAAGAACCGGTCTTTACCTAACATTTTCAAAGGGGGAAACTTTAAATATTATTTGGAAGATTAAACTCTTAATACGCAAATAGGGGAGAGGGACATGGGATTGAATATATCACATTGGTGTGCCTGTGGTGCTTACTGTACAGTGGATGATAAATGAATGGTGCGCAAATATGAAATGATAGATTAATAACTGACTGCCTTAGTCATAAACAATACCGTACGGTGTACCAAGATACCTTGCACGATTTTATGGTAAACTGCACGGTATAGCTCTTCACTGATAGCCCACAATCATTACTCAGGTCCATGCCATACTAGCTACGTGGCACGATGTTCCTCAAAACATCGTACAATATAGCTCCTGGCTTATTTTAGAATGACTTCATACTCTCAGGATAGAACAAACCATTGATCCAAATAGCTTTCTTATTATTCTTGTTGTTTCTATTCTTCATAAAACAATTTGTAAATCCTTTTTGATGCACTTGATTATTGAGGATGATCATGAAAGCCTCTTTTGCTGAGTAAAAACACGGTTTTTAGATGAAACCTCGTTTTGAAATACACCTGTAACGATCTCTAAATAATGTTAGTGTGGCCTACAATGGATAGGTATGACCAAGATAAACAGAGTAGCTAAATGACGAGTATAGTAAAGCCATACGTTGGACCACACTACATCGTGCGATGTATCATAACACCGCATGGTGTAGTATTTCCAGTACAGTCACTAGTTTTTGCTTTATTTATGAAAATGGGTTTTTAAGTCAACAATTAATAAAAACAGGTCAAGTGTGACTGCACAAAGTCCCCTAAGGCCAAGACTGAGCTTGGCCCAAGGAAACTTGCCTTTATACCTTCGGTTTTTTAGACACCTCCCAAATGGGGTATCGCCATATAGATTGATCATTGCTTGTTTGTTTTGTTGTTTGCTTCATAAACCAAGATCGTGGATTTTTCCATGGCTAGGAACATCGCCACATGATAGCGGTTATCATCAAAATAGAGTCGCCACCTAGTTTATAAAAACTAGGAAAAATATAGAGATTCCGAGTATGGGAGCCGAAAGTACAATAAGGGGAAAGTTCACCACTCTTTGCCCAGCTGTGAGATTGGCCCATAGTTGTTCGACATGTGACTAATTCATGCTTTATTTAATTCTAAACAAGTAATCTGCTTAATTAGCCTTTACGTAGTTAATGGTGAGCCGAGACAGTAATTGAAAGCATGCATTAGAAAAGCAAGATAAAACAAATCTATCCTAGGGAGACGAATCCCGCGGCCGGTGAATAGATGTCATGGCCGACGGATCTTTCTTGATTTGATGTACCGGTCGATGGATCGAAGACCTGGCCGATGTTCTTTCTCACACCAAACTAAACAACTAACAGAGAGTTAAAGTACTACGATTAGCATGCATAAACTGAAAATAAAATGAGCCAAAGCCTTCTGGGCCTCACCACCTTGATCACTCAGTGGCTTGATTGCTTCAGATTGAGGGTGATTAACTGACTTGTTTCTCAAAAACCCTAGGGTTAGGGTTTGTACTTCGGGGGTTTGATCGTCGGATTGTGACTGCCTTCTGGAGGTTAGGGCTTTTGTAGAGGGGATATGAGAGAGTATATTTGTAGAGTTTCGTGGCTAAAGAGGGTGTATGAACATATTTATTTTGAACCCTAAGGGCCTCTTTATATAGGCAATTGGTGACTCACTCAGGCCAATCAAATGGTATGAATCAATAAGGTATTATAGGGCAATAAGATCTCTAGATGAATTTGCTTTCATTGCCCGAACGCATTGGAAAAAGGTTGCTAGGGTTTTAGTGATCGGATCAAACGTATGACAGAACATTCCAGAATCTGGAAAATAGACGATCTGGCGACCGAGCAAAGGATCTGGCAGTCGAAGGATGGATTAGGTGGCCGAAGAATCGATCTGGCTGTCGAGGAATCGATCTCTTAGGGAGATTTTCAAGCAACATATTTTACAGGTGAAAGAATGAAGTTGAGGCCTTGAGATCAATGTTACGGCTAAAAGATGGTTTCTCCTAGGATTTTGTATTTCTATTTGAAAGGCTATAAGGCTCTGAATTGGGTCCTCTAAGTGGCTAAAAATACTCACTAAAAGTCCTAAGGTTCACAAGAAGTCAATCAACAATCACTGTATCCATTCATCATCGGGATGGTCCAAAGTGGGACTTGAAATAATCGTTAGGCCAAATTAGGATGTCTACAGATGCCCCTCTTTGATTGAACTTAGACGGATTGTGAGACATGTTTAAGTAAGAGTCAAAGCCGTAAAATAACTTCAATTTGGTCGAACCACTATTCTAAGGGTTTTTGAAAAAGGTTTTAGTTATGGTCGGGCCGGGAGGCTGCCTACGTATTCCATAAGGGAAATTCAGACCAACCGTAGTTCGGGGGCAGTAAAGAAAAATAAAAAGTTTGGAGGGTTAGAGACAAAAGACGTACCTTCAGGTTTAAAAAGCCATAATGCAAAGTACCTAGGCTAGGCCAAGATTTGGTGGAGAGTAGTTGAAGGAGCGCGGGGCTGCCGAGGAAATTTTTGTTGAGAGCATCTTCAAAATGTTGGGGTAGATCAATACACAGCGGGTGAGTCGATTGCTTTTCTTGATCATCCTTACTTTGACTAAGGGGAGCTCATTTGGGTAGCCTATCATTACGAATGAGCTTGATGGAATTGATGTAATTCGGGTGGAATCCTAACCATCTTCTGGAGACAATCGGACGCCGGTTTTGAGATATGGGGGCACAAACCCAGTAACTGGAGCGCGGAGCTTTGAGATGAAAGACACCAAGGTGCGAAACAGGTTACAGTCATGAGGCGAAAGCTTAAGGGTCAAAGCTTTGAGCTTGAGGTGATGGAACCAAGGCGCGGAGCCAGTTGAGAGCTTGGAGTTTGAGATGAGAGAACTGAGATACGGAGCCAATATTGATCATAAGGCAAGAGCCTAGGATGTTGGAGCTTAAAGCTTGAAGTGATAGAACCGAGGCATAGAGCCGGTTGCAGTCTGAAGGTTTATGCACAGAGTTTTTCCATCATAAATTTTGGCGTAGAGCCAGAGGATTGAGGCACTAGATCGATCAATAAAATTGAGGTGTAGAGCTGGTTGATTGTAGGATTGACCTGTTTCATGAGTGAGAGAGAGATGCAAAACATAGTATGTACGATGATGGTAATGGTTAGATGTGATAATGGTGATGTAATTGATGCTGACTCGATGTGATAATAATGATGCAATATGTGCACGGGCCCATGCATGTGTGTTTGATTTTAAGCACAAAGCTTCTTTCAAGTTCTGGACTTGAGCATTTAGAGCATAGAGCTCGAGCATTCGGAGGGTAGACTCCGAGTATTCAAAGTATAGGCTTTGAACATCCAGTATGCAGTGGTTGGGCATTCAAGCGTAGAGCTTAAGCATCCAAGTGTAAAACTTGAGCATCTAGTACACAGTGGTTGGGGATTCGAAGTGCTTCTAGTATTCAAAGTGTTGGACTTTGAGCATTCAACGTAGAACTTGAGAATAGATGATATCTTCAAGGATGTCGGCGTGGAGCCTGTTGAGATAGTGGGAGTAGAGCTGCTGTGTTTGTGGGCGTAGAGCCATTGAACTTGTGGGCGTTGAGCCGCTGAATGATTTGATGGTTGTGAATTGCTGAGGTGGATAGTGAGTGTAGAATTGTTGAAATAGTGGGCATAGAGCCACTAAGTTTATGGGCATAGAGCCGCTGAGTAATGGGCATAGAGCCACTGAGTGACTTGAAATTGTTGATAGTGGGTTCATGGGTGTAGAGCTGCTGAATAGCTTGATAATGCTGAGTGAATAGGCGTAGAACCACTGGGAGATTATGATAGCAAGCACGCGACACTGAGCCATTGAGATGGTGAGCAAGCTAAAAACTACTGATTGAGCTTGAAGCTGCTGAGCTTAGAGCTGTTGAGTGCCGAGCGATAGTGAGTATGGGCATAGAGCTGCTGGGATGGTTGAGGTAATGAGTATGGGCATAAAGCCACTGAGATGGTGAACGTGGAAATGCTGTGAGGTAGTGAAGCTGCTAAGGTGGTGGAATGGAACTACTGAGATAGTTAGCATAGAGCTGCTAAAATAATATTTCTAGGGCCAAGGAGCTTGGTTATGGAGCTGCTAAATGGCTGAGATAGTAGGCACGAGGTTGCTGAGGTAAGTGTAGAGTTATTCGAGAGACTTGGGCATAGGGCTACTCAGTGACTTGAGCAATTTGGGCACTGGGCTACTGAGCCTGTGGTACCGTAGTTTGATGGTAGTAAGCACGAAGCCATTGAGATAATGAGCACACGATGCTGTTAGCATGGAACTGCTGTTGAGACAGTGGAGCCTTTTAATTAGCTTTGATAGCAATGGGCATGAGCATGGAGCTGCTGATTACTGAAATAGTGAGTACGGAGCTTATTGGAGGAGTGAGTATGGAGCTATTGGGCTCTCAAGAGTTTGCTGAGTTATTGGGTGGTTGAGATAGTAAGCACCAAGCTTCTGAGTGGCTTGATGGTAGTGGGCATGAGCGTGGAGCTACTAAATGATGGTAAGCTTAGAGCCGTTGAATGATAGAGTCTTTGGAACTGCTGAAATGATGAGCTCGGGGCTTGCTGGGTGGGTTTAGAGCTGCTAATAGGAATGGTTGAGTAGCTTGACTGTTGTAGGAGGGCATGGAGCAAGAGCTCGGGTTTGATAATCCTTGGTGATCAAGTGACCGGTAGTTATGAACTTACTGTTATGGAGAGGAGCAAGGCTGATTCAATCAATGTCGACTAATGGTTTTGTTGGTTGAGGACCCAAAACCTCATTTTTGCTTGAATTTGGTGCACCAAGCAGGATTAGGAGGCCAGGAGATCGATCCAGCGGCCGTATAATGGATATCTCAGTTGAAGGATCAAAGTCTCGGCCGTGTAATCGCTTGATTTTTAGAGCTCTAGAAAAGCCGAGACTTCATCATTTTTATCTTCACTTCTCTCCTTCTCTCTTCATTCCGTTCTACCGAAGACGTCCACCGAGAACCTCTTCACTTCTTCTCTCCTTCATTCCCGTCAGGTCCGAGCCATGGGTGACGTTCGGTCATTGATCGCGGAGGGAGTCCATGATGTTCTCAATCTTGTCTTGATGTTTGATTAGGGACCCTTGCAGGGGGGGCTTGCTTCCGTGACGCGGAACTTTTGGAGTGGCACTTGTATGCGGTCTGATGATTTTTCTGGGCCATGTGGTGATTCTTTTAAGCCATGTGATGTATCTTTCTACATCGTAGTACTTCTCTAGTATACGTCACTTCGGGGGTGTCCTCTTCTTTTTTGCAGCTGGTTTCTGGTGTTCAGACCATCAGAGGATTCGGCATCCACTTCTCCTTCTTTCTTCTTTCTTGTTTTTTTTTTGTTTTTCTTCCTACATAAGTTAGTCCGACAGGAAACCGTTGTATAGTTTGTTTAGGAAATGTGGGATGATTCACCTTATGATGTAGAAAGCTTTCGTTATATGAAACAAAATCTTTTGCTCTAATATGTGATTGTGCACGCTGCATTTGTTCCATTTTGTTTAGTATGAAAATTGATCTCGACAAATTGAGCAGAACCGTGGAACTTCTCTGTAAAACAGTCGTTTTGGCGGCCGAGAGATCGATCAAGCGGCTAAGGGACCGATTTGTCTTCTTGGGGTTGACTTTGAGTAAGCCTTGATTTCCAAAGGCCGGGGAATCGATCCTACGGTCGTTATATCGAAGTGCCAGCCGAGAGACCGATATGGTTAATGCAGATTTTTAGAATCCGCTTCTGATTCAAACTAGGACTCAACCTAGCCTATAAGTACGTGTTCTACGAACCCGATGGTTTGTCAGGGAATCAATCCTACGGTCGTTATATCGAAGTGCCAGCCGAGAGACCGATTTGGTTAATGCAGATTTTTATAATCCGATTCTGATTCAAACTAGGACTCAACCTAGCCTAAAAGTACGTGTTCTACGAACTCGATGGTTTGTCAGCTGTTGGGAGTTACTTACGGACAGATACAGTTGACAGCCGAACAAATTGTATAAAAGAGCACATGGTAAATACGACAGGGCGTACCGCTAAGGCAATGAACGGCGATGAGGACCGGTGACATGAGGAGTCATTGGTCCAGGCAGTCCGTTCAGCATATGACGACAAAAGACATGTGAAGTCATTTGTCCAAATATAGTGATAAGGACCAGTTGCATGAGAACTCATTGATCTAGATGGACTGTTCGGCAATGAGATGGCCGAATAAGGAAAAGAGAGCTATTGAGGAAGCAGCCTTAAATGCTGAGGTGGCAGGAACGCTCTAGAAGGTTGCAGAGCGGTGCTATCCCGAAAAAGAATGAGATTCCGAGTATGTAGGATCTAAGGAAGACACCCAACATGAATGGGATGTTCGGCCAGTTATGGAAAAGAGTCCTAAAAAGACTAGGGTAATGAACTGATAAGGGAACAAGAATTCAAGATATCCTGGGTTCCTATACAAGATAGGAATCCTAGGGTAATAGGGATGCTTGGGCAGCAAGCATATGTATGCCTATATAAAAAAGGTTAACCTAGAGGTAAAATGTACGCATTGCATAGAGAATTGCACTTGTTCTTTACTTTCCTACTAATAATTAGGGTCTATTGCTAGTATATGACACTAACTTTAGCATCGGAGGGCCTTTGCCACGAGAGGCAAAGGTGCGCTCACCTCTTGTCTGTTTTGCAGATTAGGGTTCCGACAATGAACTAGGGTTCCGTTGAAGAGGCATGAGTAGCCGTTGCAATCTAGTGCTATTCTAAGCACCATTTGTTTTCATCCCCCTACAGTTAGCGCCGTTTGTGGGAAACGAAAGGATTCCCTGTTGAAAAACGACCATGGTAGAAGAAAATCCAGCCATGCCTTTTAATCTAAAGGACCAGTTAGGTGGGGAAGGAGATATATCCCCACCGGGTGCTCCGAAAAAGACCACCGACAGGCATGGCCAGAAAACGAGCAGAGATGATCCTCTAATATTCCCAGATGACTCAAAGGACAAAGGGGGCACGACGGCCATAGGCTTCACGAGAAGGAGCAAGTCCCACCGAAGAGGAGAGTCGGACTCACATTCACGGAGTATACACAACAGTGAAGATATCCTCGATAAAAAGAGGAAAGAAATTGAGGAGTACGTTCGTTTAATCAAAAAGCAGGAGTACGAGATTCGAGAGCTACAATGGGTACGAGAACACCCAGAAGATTCTAGACTTTCACGAAGGAATTCCATGGGAGACAGGCAGGCTCTGGTAGTCCACAAAAAAGCTCATTCATGAGGAAAAAGGAGCAGGAGTAGAAGTCCCACCCCAAGTCGATATAAAGCTTTGCCACGAAAAAGGAGGAGCAGAAGTAAAAGCCAAACACCAGAGAGGCGAAGGGCTCCTTCACGAAAAAGGAGAAGCAGAAGCATTCCAACAACCATCTTTTTCCCCCTAC